>VZRE01003954.1:0-66644 GCA_013396775.1 Cephalopterus ornatus | reverse complement strand
GTAATTCTGGATGGCAGATCCCACATAGACCAAGTGGGGAAAAAAACCCCAAAACCACCAACAACCAACACTAATTCATACACAGGCAAGATCTTCATTAGAGACGGTGCATAAATGCACTTGTTTATCCCTTGTAAATAAACAGGCTATGAAATCCAATCATTATTTAACTGCAAAAACAGTCTATTTGGACTCCAGGCTATACAGATGTATTTCAGTGATTTCTTTGTGTTCTGGACACAATACATTTCGCAGATACCTTAAATTCTGCTATTTTCACAGAAAAGGTACGTTACCTAAAAAATTATTATTTATTGTGAATGTTCTTATTTTTGCCTTTTTGACTGTAAATTATTTATAGCTCTTTACTCCCAGCTCTTGAGAAGGTCTTTACAAATATAAAAGCCACACGTAAATCTTGTTCCACTTTAAACCTGCCACTTCTACCCATGTAAACAGTACCTTATTCAGCAGAGGCAGAATCAAAATTACTCAGATGAAATGAAGAAAATACACCCTTAGCCGTTTTTGTGGATACAAAATGTGTATTATTATATATATTACAGAAATGGAATAAAGCCTTAAGATGCAATAAATCCTGTATATCTGTGCTGTAGCCATTCCAACTATAATCAGGGAGTAATTGTTTAGAAACATGAATGATGTGGAGGGGATGAATGGCAGGGAACAGTTGCTCATTATTCCAACACAGGATCCAGTCACCAGTTATTGACATTAGCACTAGACCTAAAAAAAGGGAGGTAGTTCACCACCCCAGGTGCAGTTAAACCATGAACTTACTGCCACAGGATGCTGTGGATGGTAAAAATGCTGGGGGGCAGATTAGAAAAATTACTGTAAAAGGTTTAAAAGTTGCCATGAACCGCCTCTGGCTTGGGCAGCAACAGAGCTGCAAAAGATTAGAGGCTGGGCTTCAGCAAGTGCATTTGGGCACTGCTGGAGACAGAACCCCATGCTGTGGGTACAACCCAGGGTAGTCTTCACAGGATTTTTTTCTGATTATTTGTTATCCAAAGCACTTGAGAAAGTTTCAGTCAAAAAAGTTACATGTGTACAAAGTACTGTTACTATTGCCATGATCCATGAATAACAGGACATAATAAATATCTTTGACACACCACCAGGAAAAACTCTCACTCAAAATGATGAGCTGCAACGTCATGAGCTTTTCCTCCTTTCTCATGCATATATAGTGTGCATCACCTGGGACTTAGACAGAAATACATGACAGTACCTGACCACCTAAGACACACAGAATTCCTTTGTCAATCCAGAGGCATGAGCCTTCCTAAAATTCCACAAACACAGCCAATAAATCGCAATGCTAGTCAGAAAAAAACCCCAACAATTTCTCATTTATTTGGACTTTTGGAATCAACTACTATTATTAATAAATTAATAAAATCTGAATTTCAGCTAAATGCCAACCTGAGACTGCTAATTCAGAGTAAGAAACCAGTAGGGAAACGGGTTAATATGCACTTCAGCATTCACAGAACTGCACTATATCATACACCATCTAGCATAAGCTTTGCTCCAAATTAAAAAAAAAGTCAAAAGAAATCACTTCTAAATACAAATCCTTGGCAAAATTTTACCTGCTCACTCTCTAAAAACAGAAAATGATGATGATTCTTAAACATACACAACTTTTGAAATGATATATTTTGCAAAACGATTTTCCATCAAACTGCCCCTTCCATATGAGCAGTGAACTTCACCTCACATCTTACCTCTACGGAGTGCTGCTATTTAAACCTCTCCTCCCTCGTTGCTCCCATGTGAAAACTCTAACAGGATTTAGTTAACACACTTCCATGTACCTGCTCCATAGTCTGACTGAACACAGCCCAGGGTGGAAATGGAGAGTGACAGTCCTCAAGGAAGATGACAAACCTTGTAAAAAACCCCAACTCCAATAAAGCCAGCTTCCTCCTTCGCTGCTAAAGGCTGACAGCCTGCAGATATTGAGTTGTTGCTTTGAATCAGGCGTGTTACTTTTTAAACCATTTTTTGTATGTGGCAAAGTTGTTACTGCAAACACATTCGACTTCCAGCTACTGCAAACTCACACATTTCTCTAGATTAACGCTGTCTGATTAAAAAGTTTCTATGTGATGGTTTTCGTCCAAAACCAAGCAAGTTTCTTACTCCTCGTTTTGGAGCCTTCCTCTGCAGTTAATGAAAAATTAGTGCCAGTGGTCTGAATTGATCCCTTTTTAATGCAGAGGGCTAAAATGGAAGTTACATTTCTAAATGTAAGGAAAATCTGATCCAAAGATTTATAGGCGATAATAATAATCATCTCAGCTTCACTTTGAACTCAAATGATTTTGTATTTATTCTCAATGGCACAAAATATTGAAGTTAATGAGCATAAACAACCTATTATGGTCTTAGAAAATGCATCTCTGTGGCTTCTGCAGGAAACAGAGTTGGATTTGACTCCACATGATGCACTGCTCCTCTTTTCCTAAATGATGTGGTGAATAATGCTCCAACTCCCTTCTCAATCAGACTAGTGATTGTCCAGTATTTTGAGAGCTGATACAGCAATTTGAAAACTCTTGACTAGACATCAAAACGGCAACTGCAAT
Source organism: Cephalopterus ornatus (assembly GCA_013396775.1). NCBI lineage: Eukaryota > Metazoa > Chordata > Aves > Passeriformes > Cotingidae > Cephalopterus > Cephalopterus ornatus. The sequence continues at coordinate 64,026 of VZRE01003954.1, read as the reverse complement.
TGAAACTAAGCAGCAAATGAGGGCAATTCATGAAATTACTGTGAAATACAGAAGTGGGCAAAACCAGAACTGGCATAACATCACAAGGAGAAGAAAAGACCACGTAAAAGTAGGTTTTGCAAAGTCTGAAGTTTAAAAGCTTTTAGCATGAGCTTTCTGATAGTGTCTATTGCACCTCTGCTGACTTGGGACAAGGTACAGCAAAATTAGATGCACCACCTTTGGATTTGCCATTGACCCACACAGATATCCATCATTAATCAGTAACTACGTTTACTACGGTGAAACTACTTTTTCCATTATAACATTCCAGTACAAATCCTTCAGCTCAGTGACATTCCTGATCAGGTTTCCTGTCTTTGTTTTTCCCCCACTCTCTTGGAGAGCCATACTTCCTTAAGGTAGCCTGAATGTTTCCAGCTTCTTTGAGACACTGAGTTTTCAGAGCACTGGCCTCGCACGTGCTGACATTCTCTTACACTCCCTAACCCTGAAGAGTTTCCCCCCAGTACATGTACACTTCTGCCAGTCCCTGTGCTGGCTGGCAGCAGTTCTGAAAAAAACCCAAGAGCTCAGTCTCGCCAAAGTCTGGGATGTCAATTGTCACTCGGGATGAGGAGAGGAAGATGCGCAGCGGGGAGCACTCTTCACGAAGTCGTTCAGCTCCTATCATCTTCCCAAGAGGAGCTGCTGAACTTCCCACTGTCACCTTCCAGCCTCTCCTCAGACACAGCACAGGGGCAAGGCCAAGTTCAAGGTCTTCATCATCCACAGTTAGGCAGGATTTGGCCTCGAGTGAGGATGTGCTTACACAGCCCCTTCAGACTTTTTTTTTTTTTTTTGGTTAAGTGAAGGGCAAAATAGGATCTTCTTGAAATTGTTTGAAGTGGATTGACATTTTTCAGTTGAAGGCTGTTGTTAGTTTCACAGCAGGCCTAATTTTTAAATTTAATGTTCTAGCGCATATAAAAAGGAAAGCATCCTAGGGGGATAATAACTTTTAGCAATCAATTGATTGCATATAGCTGTGGCTTTTGCCGGTACAATCTCTTTAAGGAGGCTGTAAAATAGAAAAATTGTAGCCTTCAGATGTACAGATTATCTGAGTTTGCACGACTATTTGCTGATATGTTTTAGACTTTTTTTTTTCTCTTTAATAATAAATATGCCCAGTAAATAAAGCAGCAAATGGTCAGCAGGTCAGAATGCATCACCTATTTTATACTATCGCTCTCGGAATTTGCTGGGGTTTTTTGCTCACCTTTTTTTATTTCCCTGTGTAGCCACTTCTGAAGAAAATTTGTTTGATATTTAACTCAGGGAAAAAATTAAGATTAACCCAGACTATTTTAATTACACAGTCCTACCCAGTCAATTGAAATAGTTGAATATCTTACTAATTCTAGAGCAGTGAACGTGTCCCTGCACCAATATTAGATCCATCAGTTTTGCCTTTCTCTTCCTAAACACATATATTTGATATACACAGAGGACAAGATATTATTAAAATTTAATAGCAGTTTATAATAAACCCCTGTATCACATTCTTCATCTAAAAAAATCAGCCTATCAGGTTGAAAAGGGCTTCCTGAAACCCATCTTCAGGTTTGTTTTTGCAGTAAATGAGTATCATTTAGAATAAAAGAAGAATTAAATGGTCAAGGAAACCACTATAACTTAAGTCACCAGGTAGTGGTCAAATATACATTTTTATATGCAATTGGCCATTAGGAGGGGGAAAACCCCCAAACCTGCTTTCTGAATGCAGATCTGTTATATTTTACAAAATTTTAGCATTGGTGAAACCTCAGGTTTCCATACATGCAGATATGATGATGCAGTCATACAGTCCCCATGATTTTTGAATAAAGTTTGGGTTTAATACTTTGTTTCAGGCTCTTCTGGTTCAAATTAGAATCAGTAAGTACTAAGCAAAACCAAGGAACACAGAAACAGGGGAGTCACGAGCGACGGACCTAAAATGAAGCCTGCCCCTGTGTCTGGCACCACAAAAACAGGCAGACAGGGGGTACCTGCCCCAGGTATTGTGAGGGACGATGCTGCAGCAATGCAGCTACTCTTATTTATGAAAAGCAGCTTCCAAGATCAATTCTTGTTTGTAAATTAGTTATCAGGCAGCATATTGGTCTGAAAGTAAGCCTTAATTTTGAATTTCTATTTGTACCTGCTTAGGTAACACAGGCAATACACAATCTTGGGAGTTGCTAAGTTCACACAGTTTATAAGTATGCTGCAAATATAAGATCTGCAGGTTTGTAAGATTCATAAGGGTTTAATGTCAGACCAGTCCCTGTCTCTACCTCCCAATATTTGTTTCCCTCACAAATGGAATGGCCAAACACATTCTCATGTACCTCTCTATCTGCTGCTCTTAGACAGGCTAATAAATAAAAAAAATAGGCGATTAATTGAACTCAGTAAAGAGTCTTACAAGTCACTCATGTACCCCTGACATCAGACTGCCAGCCAGGCCTCTAGATTAAAACTATACATGCATAGGAAGATCTCAACCCAGACTCTAATCACTATCAATCAGTGAGATAAGTCTATGTTATTAAAAATATATTGCATCTCTTTATTCAATTACTTCATCACAAATACACGACATAAGAGATGAACTTGCATTTAAAAACTCAAGGTTCTGGACTGTTTGAGCTTAATAAGAACAAAATAATCATTTGCAGATGCTTTCACTTAACATTCAAAAATACCCCCTGGGACAGCAAGATTTAATTTTATGGTCATCTGTCATTTTAATGATGTGCTTGTTATAATGCAGAACATCTCTGTCCTATTTGCCTGGTTATGGAAAACTAAACTAAATAGATAACGCATTTAGCTGTACTACTGCCACCTGGTATCATTGACAAAGGGTGCATGTCCTTGGAACAGGAATTACTAATGTATCTGCTCTTTTTAAAGACAAAACATACATCCTTCATACTTAAGCATCATTTAAGTCTGTCAGCTGCTCTTATTTATTTTTTTTTTTAACTTGCAGTGTTTAATATCATGCAACCTAAACCATCTTGCCCGGAACAAAAACTGAATTACTATTTGATTTTCAGTGAGCACACTGACAAAGGTGAGCTCCTCCTCTGCCATTACCTACAAGGCAACCTGTGAATCCTAAATAGCTCTAAAAGGAGCCATAAGGAAGAATTAAAATTCATTTGCACGGTATGTTACAGGTCAGATTCTCCACAGTCCTTATAAGGTCTGTTGAAGATGAAACCAGAGAAAAGATCCCTCCTCAGAACCAAACATACATTCATTGACTGCTTCCTGGTCCCTTGCAAAACCAAACCTAAGATAAGATTAAGTTTTTACTGAAATGTCTACCAAGACTGTAGACAAAAAGAATTTTATGGGAAGAAGGAAAAATATGCCATAGAAATTAATTTTGTTAAGTCTAATACTTGGTATATAAGAACACTTGATTTTAAACTAACCAGTGGTAGCTCCCTGTGTCTTTGCCCAGGAAGAAATTAACACAGGAAAGGAGGAGACAGTCTCTGTGTATAAAATGGCCATTTCCTGCAGGTTTCAAAAGTCCAGCTGGAATCACTGCTCTGACTGGAATCCAGACAAAGAAATGCAGAGACCAAATCAGCTTACCACCAGAAGCACCAACATTAATACACATGATTACTCTATTTAAAATGTGTCATTTAAAACTCGTGATATCACTCCAAGTTCCTTACATTCTTTTTGTTCTGCTTCTTTTTCCAGAGAGAAGCTAGTCCTGTGAAGATTGAAACACTTTAACAGAATTTTCAACAATAACAAAGAAATAAGCAATGCTTCCAGAAAATGACAAACGAGTTCCTACTTTTCTGCTTCCTTCTGTGTTAGAAATCAACCTTTAGGACTCAGAGCATAAAGCTGTTACTGAGCAGGTAGTAGAAGAGCTAGAGTAGATAGATGAGTGTCCATGTTCTACAAATAGCAGCTTTTAGGAACTTGATGCCACCTACAAATACTTGGGTGCATTAGAGAACAGAAACAAATATTACAGTTGATGAAGTAGATGCTGTTATTCTTTGTATCAATTACATACCTTTTCCACGAACTAAGAAAGAGAGGGACATGCCCAGATTCATGGACCAAGCCAGAAGGGACAACATAGCACTTAACTCCTGATTCTTACATCCCTCCATTCTTGCACTGAGCTTGAACATTAGAGTTCATATTTTTCTACCAGAATAAAATTTTAATCTATCTGCTCCTAAGTAGTAAGACATTAATATACACTTGTCTTTCTACCCAACATTTCCTCTCTATCCCTATTAAGGAATCCTGCTCAGCTTTACATCAGCAACTCCAAACAAACAAACTCACTCCCTGTAGAAAGATGTAGTAAGTATTATTTACTCTACTACAACATGTTGTTGCTCCTGAGTTCTCTTTTTACTAGACCTGATGATAGGCACAACAGAGAACATTTCAACATTGCCATCTGTCTCCTTGGCACTTCATACCAAGTGAGTTGCTGCCACTTTGATGGTAAATTAGAATTTCCCACCAGATATATTAAGCCAGAGGCTGCTGACAGGTTGTCCTATCTCCCTCGATGCCTTCTTCCCTTAAGTCTATTTTTGATATTGAACAATCTGAGCATCTTAAGAACAAATGGCATGTATTAAATGGCAGGAATCATCAACGAGGGAATAATATATAGTCTGAAAAAATCCCTTCATAAAAGACTTTTAAAGCATCATTAAATTTATGACACTACTTCTAGCACGTCTTGGGCATCCTCATGAGAGATGGTCACAAAGAGGTTAATGACAGTGCTTGGGAGAGAGAAGACAGACGTGTGATTAGATATAGCAACTCACAGGGAAGTTGGAAACAGAAAAGTGAGGATCAGCCCACGCCTGCTGCTAAAACACCAACACCGCGCTTCAGCATGTTCCCTTAAATCTACCTCCCTCCCGAGATAAATCACTAGAGCTAAGTTAAGAAAGTTACAGTCCCAGTTTCTCACCACTGACTGCACTCCTGTCTGAGACAATCTAATTCTTTATTTCAACTTCAATTTTTGCAGCTCAAGATGTACGACTTTTCTTGGCAGCTGAGTCAGAGGAGAACTGCAGACCTTGCCCTTCAGTGCTGCAGGGAGGGTATGATTAGGTACCAGAGGGACCAGGAAACATTGAGGATACATTCTTCTGTTATTGTTGTTTTGAGGGGAGAGACAGAAGATCATCCCGAAGGTCTAATCAGTTCAACACAAAGCAAAACACAGATTTCCCGAAATCTTTGGGAACAAAACATTTTTCCAAGCACCAAAGCCAGGTTTTTCAGGTCAAACACGTTACTTAAAAACCAAACCAAACCAAAACACAAAAACATTTCAGATCCAAACAAAATATATTGTCAGATAGGGCTAAAAAAGATGGTGAAGGGTCCAGAGGGGAAGCCATATGAGGAGTGGCTGGGGTCACTGGACTTGTTCAGCCTGGAGAAGAGGAGACTGAGGGGAGATCTCACCACGGACTGTAGCTTTCTCAAGAGGGCAAATGGAAGGGCAGAACTGATCTCTTCTCTCTGGTGACCAGTAATAGGACCTGAGAGAATGGTATGAAACTGTGTCAGGGGAGGTTTAGGTTGGATATTGGGAGAAGATTCTTCACCCAGAGGATGATTAGGCACTGAAACAGGTTCCCCAGGGAAGTAGTCACAGTTCCAGGCCTGCTAGAGCTCAAGGAGTGTTTGGATGACACTCTCGGGCACATGGTGTGACTCTTGGGGTGCATTGTGCAGGGCCAGGAGTTGGACTCGATGATCCTTGTGGGTCCCTTCCAACTCGGGATATTCTATGACACCAAGTTACTTCAGATGGATGTAGATTATGTTTAGGGCGAGTGATCAAGAGGTGATTTAGAGAAAAACAAACAATTCAAACCAAGCAGACAAACACTAAAACCAGCATATTAGAAGAAGAAGCCCCTCAGAACAGCAGTGCCAGACCTTGCAGAGCAAAAGGACAGAATCCACATGCTGAACTTCATTCATACACAGGTGAACTACACAAAAACGACACCAAAAAATCATGCAATGCTAAACTACTTGAAGAGAAAATAGAATGTAACACCACTTTTTAGCCTGATGCTGAGAAAAATGCAAGGGAAGGATCAAATACTATTACCAGAGGATTCTGTTCCTGACAAAATACATAAATGAAAATTCCATAGTCTTTGACTGAAATACTGTTTTCAGTCTTCCAACACTCTTTCATGACTGTCTTATATTTCTTACATTAAAAGACTCAGGCACATAAAAGTGTAATAGATAATTCTGTTTCTGAACACGAAAAAACGACAGGGACAATCTTTTAGCATCATTTTACTTAACCGATCCTGAGAGGAGAATTCAGGGCTTTTATAGATTTCTCAGTGGATTGAAAATTTTCAAAGCTGTGGATTTCTCATCCGATTTGCAGCTGATAGAGAGGACGCTCAGACCAGGTGAAGGCATTCTGTAGGTGCAGCTGCCTGATCCCAGACACGTAAATGACTCCACACAGGTAAGTGCGAAAACCAAACAAGACCCACCCCAAACCCGCTGTGAAGTTGGCCATATGTGGGCTGTCAGGAAGGCAGCTGTCTCCAAAAGACACCTCTCCCTTGACAGACACTCACTGCAGTGATCGGCACAAGTATGAGGCAATGTTTACAGTAAAACAGAGACTATAAACTGTTAGTATCACAGGTTTATAGGGTAAACAGCCTGTGTAGTTGCTGATTTCCCTGGGCTATTAATTACACGGGCTTCTTCTGTTCTTAACAGCTCCTCTGGAAAATGCTGAAGTGGACACTGTAGGTTTACCTGGAGACCAAATACGACCTTTGACCATCAGCTCAGTGTCTGTATAAGCCCATTTGGCACATTCCACAACACAACCAGTTATTCAACGTATCTCTATAGAAGAGGATTTGTTTTCCTGTGTTTGTTACTCATCAGTCAGATAAGAAACCTAAAGGCCTAAGGATTGAATTCAGGCACAGATTGCTGCAACACAGCCCTGCCAAGGCAGGAAGGAAGGGAGAGCAGCTCTCCCAGGGGACCTAAACCAGTGTGTTGATGTTATTCCTCGTGTCTTTGGGGCACAGCCACTTACCTAGACTTCCTCATCCAAATGGCATGGCATTCCTTATGCTTTCTCCCTGATGAACACTCTTTCAAGATTAAACAGATAAATAAATTTACAGGGTTCAATTTTTGGGGTTTATATTCCAAGTTTCTACCACCAAACTTGATAAACAGGCTGCCTCTGAAGATTAATTGTTCGACATGAGGGAGGGCTTAGGAAATTAATTATTATAAACTATTATCTCTATACCAGAAGTACCAGGAGGTCTAAATCATTAACTTACCTAATTAAACACAGAGAAACAGTGCTTGGCAAAGGCAAATGCAAAGTTTAACTTTCTGATAGACACGTTCCATCCTTAACTGGGTTTAAATTCCGGATACTTGAATTCCTCCTCTTGCTTAGCACATCATGCTATCCCCCAACACCTCTGCCAGGAGACACATGGCTCCAGAAACATTCAGCTCCCCTATATCACGGGTTAAAATCATACAAGAAAATACAGGCAAAATTCCTGCATTTCTACAAGAGTTGCTTCCCTCACTCTGGTTTACAGCAGTCATAAACCAAAAGCATTAAGTGCTCCTCAAAAGAAGACTCAAAGTTTTTACAGAAAGTTGGGTCAAATTTGCATCTGAATCTGAAGTAATTTAATGATCAGGAACCTTGGGTTTGTCATCCAGTAAGCTGGATTTCAGTTAGCCTCTAACACTCAAAAGAAAGCAAAAAAATGGAGCTTCTAAGGGAGCCAGGAGAGAGAAAAATAAAGAGGAGAAACTTCTCCACAACCCTTTTAAGCAGCTACAAGATGAAGTGAAAACAAAGTTTATTATAATTCTTCATTAAAATTTTTTTCATCTTTCAATAAGAATAAAATATTTCTAATTATAATTGAAGTTAAATAACAGCAGTGTTTGAGTCAGCATGATTTCTGTCGTTTGCAATGATTTCAGATTGAATGAATATGATGATAGCCACCTTCATTGCTTTTAGCATTTTCAAATGTGATCATATTTTCCAGTTTTCACTGTGTCTTTATCCTCCACAACTGAAAAAAGTGCTTCATTGTCCTTAAATGCTATATGTTTACAAAGACAAATGAAAAAAATCCAAGTTTTTACTCATAAAAGTAGCTATGAACCCCCTTTGTCAGCTAAAAATCAGGGATTTGCAACAACATATAGCACCAGTTATACCAGATGCTTAAGAGTGGCAATCTGACTGCTGGTTCACTGTATGAAAGGGGCTTTAATTAGTATCTGAAATATCAACAAAACTTGATGTTCCAGGAGTAAAATCACGTAGTTTTAATTTCTCAATATTTACTGATGAATCAAAGAAGCACCCAGCACAGCCTGTTAACCATAAACAGTAGAGGTCATTCAGATCTCTCACTTGTTGATGAAAGCCAAACTCAAGTTATATTTTGGACATTTCCATCTTATGAATCACAAAGTTCATTGACATGAATATTCATGTCCATGAATATGGATTAATAATTCCCACCCTTTCCATCTGCTTACAAAATGTCCTGTGTCCAACACTGATTTTGTCTCAATCAGAAATTCTGAGGGGGTAACAATTCACTAATACAGTAAGTGTGTGAACATACAAAAGAAACAACAGTATTTTACCGTGAAATTACTTTTTCTGGGCTGTATCACTTGTTACAATGCCTTCATACACCAGCTATTCTCAACCAACATTTCTATTCACAGCCATTAATATTCATATTTTTCTTGGAAAATGACTTTTTTTTACAAAAATATAGTAATAAAATCACAAAGGCCTCTCATTCCTCATTTCTTAAAAACCAAACAACCTCCCTCCTTCTATTTTCCTGCTGCCAGCCACATGCACTGTGCCCATCAGTAGAAAGAGGATTCACACCTCTCAGGGCTTTGCATCCCGTTAAAGCAGCGCCTCTTCCATAATCTAGCCAAGACATGGTGTGGGGAGGCACTTACCACAGTAATGTGAACCACCCCAAAGCCTGAGAGCGTTTACAATTACCTTGCAATTGCTCTGAGCATATATTACAGCCCAAGGAGTTCCTTCCCTCATGTACTGCTGCTCATCCTTGAGCAGAAGCACTGGCACGGCACTTGCTCTAAATTGTGACCTCTTTTGTTCACCCTTGCTGTCCTCTTAGCTGGGGGCCATATTTCACTGCCCTACGTCGTGATAGAAGGGAAACTGTGCCGACAAACATAAGAAATTGTGACTTTTTGTGGTTGAAAACCATCTACCAAATGTAGTTTCTTCTGCTCTCAATAGACGGTAGTGAACACCTTCATTTTTTTTCTACAAGTAAACTAAATCTCAGAACAAAACAGATGCTCCCCAGGTGTAAAGTTTTGATTCAGACATAGTATGGTGACATAATATGTGCACAGTTGGTTGGATCACTTAACAGGCTCTGCAGAGCAGTCTCCAAGCCAGGATCTCTTAAACTACATTACACCAAAACCATGACACCGATTACTGCCCTATCCCCTTGCAGCTGTGATGAAGAATAAGAAAGAACGAGGGCAGAATTTCCACAAGGAAGCCAACCTGTTCGGACTGTGAAGCAAAACCATTTGGGAAAAAAATTCTTTAAAAAAAAAAAACCCTAGCAAACAAAAAAACCCACTTGACTTTTCCTGCCTAACACTGACGTTAACTCATTTAATAAGGCTCTGACATTTGCTTTCAGAACCACCTGGGACCTGAAAATAAAGCTTAGTGTGCAGCCTGCACTCAGACCTATTATTACAAAAACCAGAGTCCATTTCTGTATGCCATAAAGGAGTTTTTATCTTCAGAGTTTCTCCCTAATCTGCCTTCTCCAGCATCCTGTTTCTACATCTGTGACATCCTGGCAAAATCTCTTCTCACCTGCAGTAGATGATTGTAGATATGTCTTCAGATGAGATACATTATATGCCACAGAAAACAGGATCAGGCAAAGGCCTCTGAGCTGCATAAGAGTGTCAAGAAACAGGACAAGGGGGGAAGTAGGGATCTGTGACCTTCAGTGATTAGGGACAGAAATAGTTATGGTGCAAAGGTTTAAAATAAGTTGCTTCCTTGGATTGAAACCAACTTGTTTAATAGGATCATTTTGACCACAAAGTGACGCAAAGAATAGGATTTAATGTCAGTAAGTGTAGGTGTTGCACATTATGTCCAGTTTTTTTCCTGACCACAGCCACTGGAATTTGGACAGCAAGTTACAGTTCTGCTTATTTAGGCAGAAATTATAATGTAGGATAGTAGTTTCAATGTAAGAATTAGATTACCATAGAATTATGGAATGGTTTGGGTTGAAAGGACCTTAAAGACCACCTAGTTCCAAATCCCCTGCCATGGGCAGGGACACCTTTCACCAGACCGGGTTTCTCAGCATTCCATCCAGCCTGGATTCACCTTAAGATTCACCTTATCTTAAGATGACCCAAGAACCACAGGGTTTAGAGCCATCAACTTGTCAAAATTTTTGAACATGCATTACAAAAGTCACATTCATCTCTTATTTTATCTACTTTGCATATTGTTTCCCAAATAATTCCCAGCTAGGCTTTCAGTTTAGAATAAATCCTCCTAATTATTTTTTTTAGCATAACAAACACCATGCCTCTACTAGTCTCTTTCCCCCTTGTCACTAAGTTTTTTTGCATCATGCAATTATGGGAATGAAGGTTGATTGCTGGATTTTTATTCTCCAGATGTACTAGAACATTAGCTGCCTGGTGAACTAAATGCCCGTGTAGTAGTCGGAGTTTATGAATCACTTTAAGGTTATGATTAGAAGGACACATGAAAAAGTCACTGATCACCATCAGATAGCGTCATTAGTATTCTAAACTGGCTGCCACAAATTAAAAATGCAGAAACTTTAAAAGAACTAATACAAAGAGTGAAAGACAACAACAGGGTAAGCCTCCCCTCTGAATTTCCATCAGCAATTTCTATCTGACCTGCAGCCAGCCAAGTCTGCTCTGAAATCTGGAGCAGTGGAGCCCTGCTCCAAGGGCCTCAGCACCTGAACTCATCACCTCTGCTCGAAGAATTTGCAGCTGAAAGGCAGCACCATCCTGATGATACAGCACTGCTTTTGGGACCTGACCTAGCATTTCAACACTTAAACACTTCAACCTTTAAAGCTCCGTGTGGATACACCAACTCCAGATACCTTTCATCACTTTGGCACAAGGTCCCATAAAGTTGGAACTATTCCTCATACCAAAGTCAGTATTTACACTATGTAATATGCTTGAGATAAGCAAAGATTAAACATACTTTGACAATTTCTGGTACTAACTTTTAAAAAGCTATAAAAATACATCGAAGTCATACGACAAATGAATATTCAGTAGTTATCTAATTCAACACAAAATTCAGCGACTGACACTTTAGGACAAGTTTTGCCCTCAGCTGAATCTATTCCCTTGCTAATGCTGACTACTCACACATCAGAACCATCTGTCATGTTTAAGTGTTTGGTGAGAAGTCTTGCACATGAACTTTTTTCTTCTCTTCCTGCCGCTGTCCTTTGGGGGTTTGCCGGCTCTTCCGACACAACTCCAAGACATTTACAAAACCACGAGAAGACAAGAGCAGCAGACACTTCCTGTTCAGCTGAATGACCACTTTTTTTCCTGAAGGCAATCCAAAGTTTATTTAAATAACTCTGTGCTGTATCCTGAAACTATTGATACATACACCCATGGTTGTCTTGATTAAATTTTACTGTTCAGACAATTTTTTTCATACAATATGTACTATTTATTTAACGAGTAGCATAGTATTCCATAAAAAAGCGTCTTCTGTGTAACACCTAAATGTGTTAGAAAGGTTAATATGGCATTTTATAACACACAGGCTGATGACAGAAAGTAAAAATGCTATTCTGAAAAGCAGAAATGTCAACACATCTCTAAAGACATAAAATGACAGAAAATTAAATGTTACCAACTGCTGAGTCTGAAGAAAGGCTTCTTGAAGTTGAGGGATGAAACAAACAAACAAACAAAAGGCACAAATCATATTTTAAAAGCATAATAATCTACTTAATGAAACTTTATAGAGTGCTTTTTACACACATAAGCTTATAGAAACACTATTCATCTCCCTTATACTGCAATAACTTAAAAGGGTCCAAAAATAGAGGGTCCACAAACGCAGATCATTAACTCTTTCAGGCAATTAATATCTGAGCTTCCGTATCTTTTGGCAGCTTATAACTCTTTCAGAAGGGCTTTATTTTTTTGGAAGGACATTTTGCAGCATGAACCACGACTTTAATTTCATAAACGGGGACGCAGGTGTGTGTGTAAGAAGGCACACACCTCTTCACGGCCACGCTGTGTCACACCACGTACAAATGCATACGTATTTATAGAGAGCATACATCAAACATCCCGGCGGGAGAGGTTACATCTGCAGACGCACAGGTTCGCAAATACGTACCACCAGACATTCGAGACAAATTACGCCCAGGAAATTTGCCTGATGCGGTCCTCAAAGCTTCAGGAGGAAAACAGGGGTTTCTGGAACGTGGAAAGGAAGGCAGGAAGAGCTGCAGTTTCCCCCACGTACTAGGATGCAGGAATAGAAAGTACTTCCAAAAAAAATAAAAATACCAGCCTTCCAGGACCTGAAGATGACCTGCAAGAAAGCTGGAGAGGGACTTTCTACAAGGATGTAGTGACAGGACAAGGGGGAATGGCTTCATGCTGATGAGAGCAGGGTTAGATGAGATATTAAGAAGATTCTTCCCTGTGAGGGTGGTGAGGCACTGGCACAGGTTGCCCAGAGAAGCTGTGGACACTCCATCCCTGGAAGTGTCCAAGGCCAGGCTGGATGGGGCCTGGAGCAACCTGGGATAGTGGAAGATGTCCCTGCCCATGGCAGGGGTTTGGAACAAGATGATCTTTGAGGTCCCTTCAACGCAAACCATTCCATGATTCTAAATTAGCCCAGGCAAAAGTATATGGTAAATACTAAAATAGGAGACTTGTTAACATCCTGGATTCCCCCCATCCAGGTTTCAAATCTAGTCCATTAGAAGGTTTTTTCCAAGCTGTGAAGTCCCAAGGAAAACAGTGTCCATACTTTATCAAAGTCAGGAACCTGCAGCTGCAGTAACACAGCTTATGCTTACCACCCTACTGATTTCTGAATTTTCAGCATTAAACCTTGTGCTCCTCAGGCTTTTCACTTGATGCTTTTAACCTAACATGTCCAAGGGCTAACATCTGTAGACAACAGCATAGCCCAAGGTACCAGCCTGCAAAGAAACATAAAACAGCAGCTGATATTCCCACATATTCAGACAAGGTCCCACTGGAAGCAGAAGCACAGCAATTAGCTTTCAGTGAAAGCTGCATAACACCTTTATTATAGCTCAGAGGGGCACCTTTAAGTTGCCAAACTTGCCTGGAAAAAAGTCAGGAGTGGAGCTTGTATTGGTACACAGGAGGCAAGAGGACAGTATCCAGGAGACTGGATTTCCAGAGGGAATTTTAACGCTGCAGAGCCTTGAAGTCCTGGGCCACTTCCTGATGCCACTTCCAGACTTGCCCAAGGAAAGTCATGCCCTGGTTAATTTTATTCATAATACTGACATTTTTTTTCTTCAAATCAGATGCACCTATGTGGTCAGCAGCACTGATCAAGCCGGATTTGCGATGTTCTGTTTTTGAGAAAGCGTCAGTGATACGGGCATAAACAGGACAAGATGAGCAGAGTCTTGATTCTTTCAGTGCAGTTCCTACAGAAAGCACAAAATATGTTCTTCTGCACTGTAATTACGATGCTGTAATGACTGCACTCCTAGCAGACATTCAGGAAATGCAGAAGGCAATTTGGCCCTCTTCCTTTATGACTAAGTTAATCAACCCAAAAGCTCAGCCAAAGGGAGCAGCCCACTGAAGAAAGCTCATCTGCCTCACTCTGGTAGAGCTCGATTTTCAAAGCTCCAGCAATGAGAATGGTTTATCAAACCACGACAGAAATGGAAGCAGAACAGAGGGGACGAAGAGGCATGGAAGTGGAAAGGAAGGGAAAAAGAGAGAGAAACAATGAAGGTGATGTCTCCACCTGATGGTACTAGTCGTTATAATGGAAAATGATAGCAACAGATTTGAAAGACAAATCCATCCTAAGATATTTAATCAAATTATTCATTATGTTGGACATTAGAGAAAATTTCATTTCTGCAAGACAAATACAGTACGTGACAGTATTTTTAGAGGCAGGCAGAAGCAATTTGAAGGGACATAGATGTGTACAAACACAGATGTCTCTGCAGGTTCCAGCCTAGGAAGGGTATTTTAACCTCTCCTATTTCCCATCAACAACCACGATGTTGAAGAGATTAGGAGAGTAATAATTTTCTTTCTCCTTCCAGAAAAGCACTATGAGATATCCCACTAAAACACTAACAGACTTTTAAAGAACATAATAAAAATGATTTTTTGCTTCTGTGTGTTTCTTCCATCTAAAGTGGCTCGGTGAGACCCTGGGAAAGGGATGCTGGCAGGATTCCAGGCTAATTGTTATTTCTATGGACAACAGTCACATCTAATTAATAATTTTAACTGAGATTTTTTTACTACAACAGGTTTTTCTTCCTGTAAAAGCAATTTTTAAGTGTTCAGCTCACACAGCCCACAAGCAAATTGTAAAGTCATTTGATACTGCTGGCCGAGGTCCTTCCCATAACATAAATTCAGGAGGGACTGTAAGTGCCCAGCTACCTTTCTACAAGGAGTATAATGAAAACTTCAAAATCCTCTAATTTATCAGAGATATTGTCCACAAATGTAAATGTGTTGCTAAGACTAATGGTTTCTTATTTAGAGGTACATTCAGAAAATTATTAGCTTTAAAAAAACACTTGCCTTCTAAGTCTGTAAATTCAGGGGAAAATAAACCAGAAGCATATCTAATGATACAGAACATTTCAAAAGAAATACTTCCAAAACCAACATAATTAGGATAAATTACTTATTTCTGAGAGAAGAAGAACCCCACAAACACTCAAAACAAACCAAACAACCAAAAAATGCCTACAAAAGGCCCCAAAATAAACCCACATCGTGAATGTGAAGCATACACAGAGCACGGTCCTCTGGTCACAGATATGCTTCCCGAAAGGCTCGGTGGATAAATTGATTTAGTTTACTAAAAATGTCCATTGTGAATGCACATATGTTTCTGTCATTGCTCACAATTAACAACCTGCTACTATTACACTGGTATCATACATAAGTCTCCGTGAGTTATGTGGATGAATTCCTCCTAAAATCTCTGAACTGTTCACAGGTACGTGCGTGGGTTTACAAAACAAAATTAAAATAAAGCTTATAGATTCTACAGTAGCCACCACTATTTTCCATAAGTCCTACTTCATTACAGTCTTTCAGCCCACAGAGGTTTTTACTTAGGTCACAGGAAGTGACCCAAGTAATCGTGTCCTGGGCTGTATCAGAAGAGTGGCCAGCAGGTCGAGGGAGGTGATCCTGCCCCTCTACTCCACTTAGGGGACACCCCACCTGCAGAGTTACATCCAGCCCTGGGGTCCCCAGCACAGAAAGGACATTGACGTATTGGAACGCATCCAGAGGAGGCCACGAAGATGCTTAGACGGCTGGAGCACTTCTCAGAAAGAGCTGAGAAAGATGGGGTCACTCAGCCTGGAGAAGAGAAGGCCCCATGGTGACCATATCGAAGCCTCCCAATACCTAAAGGGGCTACAGGAGAGCCGAGAGGGGGTTTTAACATGGGCATGTAGTGACAGGACAAAGGGGAATGGCTTTAACCTCACAGAGGACAGGTTTAGATTAGGTATTAGAAAGAAACTCTTCCCTGTGAGGGTGGTGAGGCACTGGAACAAGTGGCCTGGAGAAGCTGTGGCTGCCCCATCCCTGGCAAGGTTCAAGAGCAGGCTGGACAGGGCTTTGAGCCACAGCTGGGGGGTTACAACTACATGGTCTTTAAGGTCTCTTCCAACCCAAACCATGCCATGATTGTATGAAATACTCTTACAAGATATCATGGCTTCAGTGTCTGAAGCTGTACAACAACAGAACCTCTGTGACCTCCAACACATTAAAGCACAAGGTCTTTAAATGTCATAATGACTCATGTCACTTACAGGATGTGGAGATACCCACAAATCCATACTTAGTGCAGACCCCAATAAACTCAGAGCAGCCAGCATAATCCAAATAACTATTCCATCTTTTCCAGTATTTTGATCCTGCTTTAGATTCTTCAGCATCTGCACAATCTCCTCATTTCCTGGACACATTCCTGCTAAGCTCTGACTAATTCTGCAAGGATTACAGCTTCTGTGCCTATGCACTGGCTACGTGCAACTGTAGTCACAGGCAGATCCCTGTTTATCACATTAGCACCAGGTTGGGAAATTCCATCACAGCCGTAACAGTTCCTAAGAATGGGGCTATGGTCATTCTCCATCTTCCAAAAGGGTTGCAACAGCTGGGGAAAGGCTCAGACTGAATATATTAAGGCCCAAATCAACAACTATTTTCCAAGACCTTTGTGAGCTTTTTGATTCCTGCCTGAGTCCAGAGATCTTCCACAGCTACTCACCAAAGCAGTGGACAAGCAAACGCAACAAACTTATTACTATTCTAATTAACAGAAAATAAAAGCTATACTTTCCTTCCTGCCAAAGATCTCTTGTAATAAAACAACTCACTCTGCCCTATAAATTCATTTTTCATTGTTGGTTGGTTTTTTCTTAATCTCTGTGCTACACCAGCTGGTTTGCTTAGAGCAATGAGCTGTTGAATTAGATAACATGTTTTTAATAAGTCAGTCTAGTAGAGCAGTTTTGAATGGCTTCACAATGCACAGATGTCTAAATCGTCTGTAGAGTAATATTAATACTAAGTGGTAAAAACATGGATTTACAATTCTGTTGAGTCCACAAGTGACAAATATACGTTTTCTCAGCATGATCAGCTTCTAATTATTTTTTAATTAGTCCTAAATAAAATTGCACATTTGGATAGCGCTAAGGATTGTTTTAGCCAAATTACAGGTTGATAGGAATAAAGCATCCACCTGAACTCGGAGCTAAACTGAATGCACAAATAGATATGTAAACCCTGGCTAGTAGTGAAAAAGAAGAATTTTTGCTACAGAGGAGAAACTTTCCTAAACTTTCTACTCAGACTTCTACTGATCCCAAGACAAAAATCCATGAAGTTTTAACCCTGCAGCACCAGATAAGTTCAGGAGTTCCCACATGCTCCAGGATGCCTCCTCAAGAGTCCCACTAGTAAGACAGCAAGTCATAAGGAGGAGAGGCCCTGGGATAAATGGGGCGGTTTATTGCTACTGGGGCAGCAGGTGCCTGCAGCATAAAGCTACAGTGGTAGTCAGGGGTCCTGCACAACCAACTGAACCAGCTCAGGACTTGGAGAAGAAAGATACTTGGGGAGCTCTGTGGGATTGGGGTGGTGAAGGGTCTTGGCCACTCCGACTGGCAGCCCCTGTGCAGACTTACTGGCACAGAAATGCAGCGAGCTTGGGTCAAAAGCCTTTCCTGAAAGCAACTGGAGATGAAGCAACTGACAATGATGTTCTCAAAAATACATCAAAATTATTTTTAAAATAGTC
Organism: Cephalopterus ornatus; assembly: GCA_013396775.1. Taxonomy (NCBI): domain Eukaryota; kingdom Metazoa; phylum Chordata; class Aves; order Passeriformes; family Cotingidae; genus Cephalopterus; species Cephalopterus ornatus. The sequence goes on along the minus strand of VZRE01003954.1, from coordinate 46,265 downwards.
AAACAAAGCATTTTTATATTTTCCATTTACTTAGTAATAAAGTTTTCATCATTTTTCAGGCTGTGTGCCAGTTAATTTCTTTTTTCTGCCTTTCTGCCTACACATTTAGCATGGACTTACATAAGGAAGCACTTCCAGGGAGCACAGGGTTACTTTTAAAGTAGCAAGTGCTTTGTACTATGTGATGTATTATAAAAAATTAAGTAACTATAAAGAGATTAAAAGAATCAATGAAAATGCAATAAAGAAAAATGCTCCATTTTCAGAAGCTGAGAAAATATGCATGACCTGGAAATCAATGAAGTATTTATTCACGAAAGTGAGATTTCTTTTATAGCACAGTACTGAAAAAAGAAATGTAAAGCTTAACTTTCAAAACACGCCAAAATATACCAAAATACAGCCAAATATGCAGATTAATTGATTATGTCTACACAATATTTTATAGTTCAATAAAATTTAACATCAACCAACTTGCTTCCAACAACTGGGCAGGTTTAGGGTTTGCTAACCTGAACAAACAATGTCACTTGAATAATTTAATAGAAAAAGCAAATATCACCAAGCCATGTAGGTATCATACAGTATGCATTCAGAGTACTTACTAGCTCAGCACACCTCCTAACAGCCTGAGGAATGTCCTCCACAAAGCCAGTCCTCTTTGCATCTTTCTTTGTTCTCTTATCTTCACCAAACTGTGGGACTCCTAAAGCATTTTTGCACAGAGGCTGAGCAAGCAACTCTCGTGTCAGCTGACTCCAGAGAACTCCAAGATCTCTGTGACCTGTGTTGCTCCCCAGACGCTTGGTATGATCCACTTTGAGAAACGCATCCTTATTTCCTAAAACTTCACTCTACCTTTACCCTTCACTGTTCGAGTACAGTGGGCTGCTCTTGCTTTCTGTTGGCTGCAGTGAACAGAGCACTGGGTACGCTCTAATATCAGCTCCTAAAAAAGTCAGCGGGGAAGACCTCGGTGGCCACCAGCACCCTGGGCTGTGTTAGGCACAGCACAACCAGCAGGTCAAGGCAGGATTGCACAAGGCCCCCGCTAATCTCGACCATCCTGCCACTCGCTTCCAGGACCGATCAGCTCCCAAAAGAACCATTCTTTTTTAAAAACTCAGTGCCACAGCTGGAAACTCCAAAAGGAATCCATCTCTTTTTAAACTAACAGTTAAGCAATTGCAATCAAAATGCCGCCCGTCACCTTCTGTGAGGGGAAAATTCGGTCCAGATTTACGGTCTGTGATGTGTGGATGTTAAGTGAAGTACGACAGACTGTGAACTATGAAAACAGAGCAGACAAAAAATGTATACAGAAAAGGCGGGAGAAAAAATGATGGAGTATTGAACTCTCTGGTTAGGGGACAAATCCTCGTCTTCCTAGATTTGATGGAAGGATTAAAACTGAATGAGGTTGTTGGGCTTGCATCTCTAAGTTCCTCAGGAAAATTTATTTCACAATGTATAAGAAAATATCCTAAGGTATACAATCTACCTGGAGCAAATTCCAGGCGCACCAACACAATTTCAAAGCAATACAAAATCCAAAGTACTATGGCCTAGTGCATTCTTGAAATACTCTTCCTTCTATCAGGTCTAAGAATTTCAGTATTAAGTGTGCTGATCAAGTTTAGACCATAATCCAACTCTGCCAATAGCTTAAAATAATTCTAACTTCAATATTTAATGTAATTTAAACATGCCAAATGTAATAATCAAGGAAGAAATCGCAAATTTTCTTTAAAGTAGGTTTCATATCAAGTAACAAAATTAACAAGCTCAGTCCAGACATTTATTTATTTCCCTCAGGCTGCTAAATCATAAGACTAGCTCCCAAGGGAGCTTGGAATTGAAGAAAGGGAAGATGAAGGAATAAACCCATGGCTGAGAGAACAATAATGGAAAGAGAGAAACAACTTATATTTCCTGTACCTAGCGAAAACTCAAATAGAGAGTAAATATAACTTCACATCAACACAGATCTATTGATCAAACCAAAATACTGTTGAGCTGAGCTAAAGGAGTGTCTCGGAAATGTGCTAGAACAGCACAGAAGCTCATAAAACTTCCAAGCAAAAGATAAATCCTTTTCTAAGGGAAGATGGTCTTGGGAAAATAACAGCTTCGTAAATCACAGTCTTTGCATTTGGCTCTTAGGTTCTTAGGTACCTAAAGTTCAAATACCATTAGGAAGTATTTCTCCTGTGTGATTTTTTTCCCCCTCTCAGACAACATTTAGTACACATGACTTTGAAGATGCTCAGAACTTTAAATATTGTTATTAGTAAATTTGACATTTATCAAACTTTAGAAACTGATCCTCCAGTAACTAAAAGATCACTGAAAGTTTAGAACACCATCTTTAGCCATTACAGCTCACCTAAACCCCTTTCTTGTTTTATTCAAAGCTGTAAAAAACATCCAGTGTGTCCAGAAGCATCTGGATTTCAGACTTGTTACAGACACGGAACCAAATCCATAGGGATTCTCCACAGCACTAAAAATTCTACGGGGGAGAGGGGGTGTAACTTGAAATACACTGCTGACAACAGTTTACCTCTACAAACGAACTCGCAAAGTGATGTTGTTAAGTACGTTAGAATAAAAACTTTCACAGACGTTTTCAAGCCCAGCTCCTACATCATCTTCGAGAATTGCCATGGATACCAGCTCCAGAAATGCAATGCAGATGAAGAATGAAACCATCTTCAGTCTGCTATCAAATTCTGCCTAATCTTTAGAAATGCAGATGTGCCGACAAAGCGATACCACATCCATTTTTGTTCTGGCTTATCACTTACTCTTAAAGCACGCTGTCTAGCAGTTCCATGTTATAAATAATTCAAGGGAAGCTAAGTTTCTAAACCCTTGTATTTTGAGTTCAAAGTAGCTGAGTTAAAAAGAGCTTGTTTTTTAATATTGCCAAGTCCTTGCACACAAATGCATCACTCCCATATTGTCACAGTTCTCCCAGCAAAAAACAACCTGCAGCATCCCTAGGTGTGCTGTGGCTGTGCAGACAGTATTACAGCAGCACTCTGAAATCTGTCCTATTCAATAAAATCTGAATAGTTTCAACTGTATTTTCAGCTTTCAACTATTTTACAACTAATTTTATTTCTCATTTAAGAATTTTCCACTGGTATTTTAATGTTACGGAGTGGTATAAATCTGTCGATACAATCATCTATTTTAAACCTCTGTTGGAATCTGTTCTGCAATGGAACTTGCAATGGAATACACCCAAACTTACAAAGCACTATAATCCCTAAAAACTACCACAGGCATTGCAATAATGCTCCTGGATTTTGGTTTTGGAAGATGTAGGTGAGCAAGAAACATTTTGGTAGTAACTCCTTCTGGGCAACAGGAGTGCAGTCATCCAAAACTAAAAATCACGCCTGGCATTTTCCTGCAGGAAAACCAACGCTGAGTGCTGTTCTACAGGACCTAAAGTGGAAAAGAGAAGAGTACTCCTTTATTCCCATTGTCCCTTATAGAATTCACATATTATTAGACTGTGTGTGTGTATATATATATATATATATATATATATATATATATATATATTTGGTCCATTGGGATGCAGTCCCAGAGCACAACCACCAACAGCTGAGCCCAAAGGAAGGGCTCTCCAGACTAGCTCATCCTTACAGACAGCAAACTCTCAACTAGGAAAAACTTACTGTGGCCTTTCACATCATGAAGTGTTTAGCATTTAAAATGAGAAGGAAGGAAATATTTAGTGTGCCAGATCTGGGTAAGCCTTAAACTGTGATCAATAAATTCGATAATCTTTGTTGCACTTCAGTGAACTGGATGTAAGAAAAGTTAGGTCTGAATCATCTGTTCAATCACCCCAATGCTGGGGGGTTTTTTTTCATGCCCTCAAATTTCATCTCAAGCTATAAAGAGAACTGAAAAACTTAAACAGAAGAAATAGTTCAATTACACGCAATTAAAATAGCAATAACAAAAGCCCGCCTGTTTTGCAGGACTTGGATGATATATTTATCACTACACATAGTTTATATTTCTACTAGAATTCAGTGTGCAACTCAAAACATGTAATTATACACCAGAACTGTAATTTGCAGATGTCCTTACTTCATTGAGCACAAAAAAATTAATTGCCCTTTTTCTAAAAAGGATAAAAACTTTGGATATAGGTCTTCCAGCAACTCTCAGAATGTTAATAATGCTACCAATAAAATACAATATTACATAGCATGATACCAGTGGTAAATTTTTCATTTCACACTAATAATAATAATCAGAAGACTGCCAGTGCAATTAAGTAGTTTCATATGTTCAGCCATGGCCACTGTCTTTCCAAAACAAACTAAACCTTCCAAAAAAGACTCTGAGATTAGCTCAGTTGGTGCTAATAACACCAAGGCTGTGAGATTGATCCCTCCATGGGCCACCAACCTCACAGCTGGACTTGATCCTTATGGGTCCCTTCCAACCCAGAATATTCTCTGAAATCAGAAGCAGTTCTTCAGTCCTGACAGGAACATAAGAAGGAGTAACTACTAGAATACAGAACTACTTTTTGCAGTGGGTATTAGCAATATTCTAACTCCTCTTACAACGTAATACAAACTTTGCACACCTCAGAAACTGAATTCAGGGAGCAGCAGACTATGCAAAATCCACCAATGGGCAGATTCTGACATCTGAGGCTTTACTTGAAGCATACCAGAATCCAGGATTTGCTTAATACTCAAAAAATACTAATTAAAATGACCCTCCTCTGGCACCCCATCCTTCAAACCAGCCCGTCACACCTCATTTATTCAGGCTCAGTGTTGAGTGTGATGAAGGTACCTCCAAGTCTGGCATCAGCATGGAACATCAACACCTTCACTTCGGGATGTGATGTACGCTGACTCTTGGAGGAGCTATCCCTCCAGAAGTCTCCCTTCCTTCTGGTTATTTCAGGCACTCAGCAATTGGCTCACTTTCGGGTTTGCAAGGTCAAGTGCACGGTTAGCAATCTCTCTTTGGCTGCAGTGGATCACTTGGAATAGTTCCCTGAGAAATAACAGACTTCAAGGCTTACAGCATTTCTGCATTGTTCCTGGGGTTTTTTTACATTCCTTGAGTCCTTTAGAGAATTCATGCACCTCCCAGATTCCCAGAACCACCTGGCCATGGTGGTCTCCCCTTTTCAGCAACATTACCCAGTTCACCTTAATTTTGCTTTCATGATCATAATGTCTGACCCTCTACCCAGTTAAACACGGCAAATCACACCACAGCCCTAAACTGGGGATATTTGATTCCATTTCTATTTCTGTATCACAGAGGACAAAGCAATTTTATCTTCTTTTACACAAGTGATGTTCCTAATTCTTCCATCTATCCTAATACTTCTTCATAATTAGTCCATCATACACTAAGTATTTAAGAAAATAACTACTCAGTGGTGTTTTCTTGGGAGGGGGAGTTCGAGCTATATCTAGCTACTAAAAACTGTACACAGGCTGTGAAACATTTATTTTATATATATATATCTCTCTACATATACAAAGAAGGCCAAATGACCTCTACATGACAATGAGACATAGTGAATGACAGGTACCAATGGTTACATTTGGGCTTTTGCTATGGGCCAGGTTACAAATATATTGATTGATTGGCTCTCAAGGGATAATTTGGCACTAACTAGTTCTTCTAAAATGTGTCATTTAGCTTTAGTTTCTGTTGCTGTTCTGAGAAACTACTGGCGACTCTGCACAAAGAATGAGATCAAGTGGGAAACACAAGCAACCACCAGCAAGTGTTAAAAACCAGTTCCCAGCTTCCATCCATAATGCATCCCAGGAGCCTCAGGTTTGGTCTCCAGACACAACTATTCAGTCATGATTTAGTCCTGATAGCATTGCACAACTTTTCTATTTAAGAATTAACAAATTTGACTCCCCTCTGCCCATCTCAGCAACAAGTCTCATGTCAGCAGATGTTTTGGTCCATAGTCATGCTGAAGGTGTCACAAACTGCAGCTGTTCTCTGCTCACATGAGGCACCAGGATGTGAGAGGCCCTGGATCATCTCTGCTCTTTCTCCTGGACGGGACCTGAACCTAAAGCTCCCGGTCTCAGTGCTTCACAAGGAATCACTCAAGCACTCCTCCAGCTCATCGAGATCCTGCCCTGGGGAACAGGGCAGAACTTCACTCTGCCTGTCCATGATACCAGAGGCTCCAGGACCCCGCCAGGTGACAGACAAACAGACGAGAAGGCAGCACAAAATCTTTGCCCGCGATGCTGTTTGTGCTGCTGACCACCTTTTCCCCAGGATTGCATCATGTGCCTCCATTCCCCTCTGTAAGAAGCGAATTACTGCCACAGCCCTGCCAACCACACTGTAAAATCAACGCTCTGTGGAGCACAGCACTGCAGCACCAGGCTATGTAAAAACCTACCCAATGACAGCTCTTCTCAACAAAGGGATTCTTTATTCCAAAATACAAGCTAATACTTTCTATGACCAGAAGTACCAGGATCTCCCGGCTAGGTTCTCAGCCCGCCAGCACAATTCCTCTCAGGAGGAATCATTATTCATGCCAGCTGAGGACATATTGACTTAAACAGCTCTGACAATTATTTTACCACTTCATACTGTGTGAGGAAATGCTTTCAAATACAGATTTGTGGTGGCAGGAAGGTTGTTAAATGAACATTTTCCCGTTTGCCATTTTGCTGTAGTGAGCTGAGACTGCAGATGTAACACTGCAAAGGAAAAAAAAAAACAACCTTATGTAATATTTATTAGTTTGGTATTTTATACTTTCATCCTCACTTCTTTAAAGCTTTAGCTCTCTTTTTCTGGAAGCAGGTTATAAACACTGTCGCTTGCACTGAGCAATAGAAAAGCACTGGAGATTAACCTTGCTTTATTCCAGGACCTGTAAGTTTCCAAATAACTTGTTTCCCAGGAGCTGTGGACAGCAGCATAAACACAAGTAAGAACAAGGATTTTTGAAAGGAGAAAAGTCTTTAGCAAGAAATGAGAGCTGAACACACTGGGGAGAAAAATAAATATCATAGTACAGAACTCCAGTTAGAAATCTCCATTTCCATACAGCACAACAGTTTCTTTTGGATAAATTGTTTCCCAAAGAATGAATCTGCATCAAGCAATATTGTGTCACTACTGATATGTAGACCCCGTATATGTGAATCTAGATGAATGTCAGGTAAGCCAACTGAAAAGCAACTAATAGCTAATAGGAGAAAAGAAAAGGTGGTGGCAAACTACTATTAAGTTTCCGATGTAAACTACAGTTTAATTTCCCAAACACTTTCTAGCATTTTCCTCCACACGCATTTTTTTCCTGTAACGCTTTGGACAAAGGAAATCTTATGGAAAGCCAGAGCAGAAAAGGTTCTGAGAGCTGTGTAAAACTATTTTTGCAAACAAACCTAAGTTACTCTGTCCACTTCAAAATAACGATCAGGTTTCTTTCCATGGGTAACTCTAATCACTTTGCAGTTTAAGACAGCAGCCAAACCTTTACAAGGACTTTACCCTGGTGCTAAGATGTGCATTTTGCCGTGCCATGAAATTAAAAAAAATCGAAAACCCACAGAAAAAAACAAACCAAAACACATACAAAACCCCACAGATTTCATGTGTGTTTCTTATGCACTCAGCATCAATAGCTAATTCTCTGAATGTGCGTTGTACCGTGCATACATAGAGATGGTAAGATGGAGGGAAAAATTCTTATTTGTAAAAGAACGCTAAAGAAAAAAAACAATATTGGTGAGGAAGAATTCAATTAACATCTTAGCTCTTCATTCCCACAACAAAGCAACACACTGCTCAAGATCTGATTGAAGAACGACTGATCGCAATCCTGCCTCACTGCTGTGGTCTGAGCAGGGGGTGGGAAGGAGTGTTTCTTCACGAGCATCCTCCAGCAGAAGACTCACAGGCTTAACAAGACATCTGAGCCCGACACGCAGAGAGGTCTGAGGTTACTGCAGGTATGACAAGCCTGGAAGGTGCTGTCAATTCTCCAGGTTTATTTGTCCACAAATCTGACTCTGCTAACCTCCACTTTCAGGCTGAGTACAGTTAATACTCTTGGCGCCAAAATGTGAGAGTAAGACATTCACCTTTAGAGCACATTGCTTAATTTAAGCATGTTTTTTAATGTACCAAGGTTAGAAACTTTATACCTAGACTTTGCTTTTATGTCAAATTACTGCAGTAAAATTTGCCTGGTCCCCATAATCAAGGTTTGTTCACCTCCCTTTTACCAAAAACAAAGCTCTGAGATGTGGAAGACAAATCCTGGCAGACAGATCTTCAATTACTACTGCGGCAGCAGAGTGCAGCATCTAAGGGTTCCCAGCCCTTACTCAGCACTGAGCTACTCTGCAATCCAGAGACAATACTGACAGTGCTCTGAGAACATCTAAAGGCAACACAGCATCTCCTCTTACGAAAGTTATATTAATTAATTTTAGCATGCTCTTAATTGGTCAAAGCAGAGGTGATCATTGGGTGGATTCATCACCAATCTGTGAGTAAACACACCTGTGGCAAATTCAGTAAAACCGACTTTTGGTGCCAGCAATGCAGACAGAAGTCAGAAGCTGCAAATTCTTTAAATTTACTGCAGGATATAAAGGGGAGATCAGGTAGCACTGATCAATCTTGAGGGCTGCCACAAAACCCCCGTCAGACATCAGGAGCTATAAACTTACAGAGAGGGCGACTCAGAATCATTCTTTCTGGTGTTAGTTGCACTGTCAGGAGTTATTTCTGCTGCAGAGTTTCACCTCCCTGCAGACCCAGAGGAGCTCAGCACATCCTTGTGGGCAGGTAGCAGCTGGCTTGCACCTCGGACGGAGCTTCCCACGTATCCTGTGCAAGGCCACAGCGCATTCCAACACAAGGGGGACAGTCCTGAGGATGCCAAAAGTCTCACCACAGCAAAAAGCAACATGTTTCTCCAACAAAAAGGAAGCACTGACTTGGTATGTGTAAAGTCCTGCTCTGACTTACTGTGATGCACAAAATAAAATCATTCATTCCGTGCTTTGCAGCAGTTCTCACAGGATAACAGTTATTCCCCTTCACGGTCTTTTTGCCTTTTTAAACCACATTTTCCCACCCAACTTTATTTAAGAAAAAGGAGGAAATTAATTATATCTCAAGTAATTAGAAATTTAAAATCCTTTAATTCACTTCTCTCAGACACAGCTTTAGAATATATTAAGATGTTAGGTCTAATACTCTCCCGTCAGAAGCCTGAAAGACTAATTTATTTCGAAGGAAGGCACACACGCCTCTGAAAGCAAATACAGCCATTAACTCCTTTAATCCCCCCCCATCACAAATCATCTATTTTGTTGTTTAACCACTGAGTCGTTAAAAAACCCCCCTAAGACAGGTTCCAATAGAGTCAAGCCCAGGGATGTGAGAGATGCAGGCGAAGGGCCTGCCTTGCCCTGGCGTGCCCCTCACACCCTGGCAGGCAGCATAAAACACGCTGCAGTGTTGACAGCCCTGCCTGCAAACTCGGCTGTAGCCTGGCTGAGCGTACCCCAACAGGCGGAGCTCTTCCCGGTATAAATGCTGCTAGACATCTCTAACTCAATGCACCAAGAGGAACTGGGCGCAACGTCTTAAAAAACAATAGGCTTGGAATGTTTAATCGACCGTGATTTTTCCCCCAGTTATGTCTGTTTACAGAAATACTATCTTTATGCGTAATTTCTGTACTTATTGCTGGGGGGGGAAGCCACGTTGAAATATGACGCCTTTATTTTTTAATTGCAAGGACGCTAACTCACTTGACAAAACAAGTAGCAAATACACAGATAATTTGGTGCCATGTTGCAGAAGTAAATTGGTGTTGAGCTCCAGCTTCAGCACCAAAAAGCACGTTAAGACACTGAACAAGCCAAATTTCTGGTGGTGGCCCAAGAAGACACTGCCAAGGCCCAGTGCAGCACAAACATCAGCTTTTACACCACAGTGTTGCACATCAGAAACACCCCGCTGTGCACACTGGCTGTGTTAGATAGTTGGGCTACAGAAAGTCAATAGTCACAATCTGTTCTCCTAATCTAGCAGATTAAAAATACATCCCAGTGATTAATGGACCATAGTAATATTTTTTTGATACTGTAAGTGCTATCTGGCAGGACAGCCTGTAGTAGATGGCTTGAATTTTAGAAGATTACGTACATAAATACTAAATAATAAAGAAATCTATGTGCAAATACACAGGCTGCAGAACAAATGGGAGTTGGACAGGCCAGGAAAAGTATTTTAGAGAGGAAATCTTGGTACATCAGTAAAGTTATCTATGTAACTGTAATATTCCCATATCCAAAGACTGAAACTCAAAGCAGCACTCACGGTGTGCTAAGATTGATCAAACCTCGGTAAACATTTATTTCACAAATCACCTACAAAAAGTCTATGATTATTTTTTTTCCTGAAGCTTTAATATGAAAGATTGGCAAGTGTTCAAATTAATTTTTTTTAAAGCAACACAGAGCAGATAAAGCAGCCTAAAGATGATGAAAATCTGAAGGTACGAGAGGACACTTTTAGAAGCCTGAAGATTAAGGGCTTGTTATGCTGCAGAGCAATTAACACACTTGAACTTAAGCAGGGGATAATTTCTTCCAGATGAGGAAGCAAGGTGGACAAAGGACTCATGGTTAATAATTACCCTAATCTACTTTCACCATTCCCCCGCACTGAGGTTTTTAACCGAATGGGATTTAGCAGCAAAGCAGGATAATTTGAGCCTGTGTGCAGAGGATGACGCTGAAGAGGTTTTCACTACACGCACTCAGTCAGGGATGTCTCCCTTAAAGCTCTGAGTCCCCTTTCCATGTGCAGTCTCCATCATCCCCTTAAGAGATTTGCTGGCACCCACCTGCACGGCGGGAATGCACTGGGATCTGACACCATCTGGCAAAAGCCTAGAGGATGGGTTTTAAACGTTACATCTAATCCCCAACATCCAGTACTTGCTAGACACTGCCAGGAGGTTACCTCAAAAGGACTGTAAACCTTGAACTGTTTCAAAAGCATTCAGAAAAGGGAGTGGGAGTTACCCGCAGCAAAAATGGCGATAATGTTTTTGGGGTACCAGCTTGAGGAGCTCCCTCATGACCAGTGAACACAACGAGCAGAATGACAGGATCCTTGTAGGAAAGGTGGGATGTATAGGGTATGTCCCCTTTTGGGACCCTGCATCGTTCTCCATCCTGAAGGCAGCACACTACAGAGTGGAATTAGGGGTACGTTCTTTGCACCTTGAGTTTCCATATTACATTATACATCATATTATATGATATTACCTTATTAACACCAACAGCATCACTGCAGCACAGTAACCACCAGAGACATCGTCCTGGCAGCAGCTTGAAGCAGTAACTTGGGAAATGTTTGCAGTCTGTTCTGTCAGGCTGAGTGGTAAAACATTCACCTTGGCATTGCTTGTGATACTGTTAAAGACTCAAAACATATCCTAAAACCATCATAAAGACCTGTATTGGCATTCAAAGGGAAAAAAAATAACACCCTGAGAGATAGGTACTCGTGTATGCCACGAGCAGTGCAATCCCGTGGCAGATGTAGCAGCAATCCCCTCGGGTACACTGACTGTAGAAAAGGTCTGCCAAAAGCCACACAGGGCTGCTGAAAAATAATTTGTCACAGCTGGTCATAGCTGAGGGAGGGGAGTCAGATTAGAAAATTCATGCTGTGTTAAGAGAAAATGGGAAGAAATTTAAAAATTACCAGAGTGAACAAATGGCATCTTCCCAAAAGATTTTAAGTAACATTTGAAAATAATCCAAATACAAATATTTGACAGAAAAGAGGGCCATTTTCAGAAAATAAATCATAGAGTCATTTAATGTTGGAAAAAGCCTCCTAAGATCAATTAGTCCAACCATTAACTAACACTGCCAGTTCCACCACTCACCCATGTCCCCAAGTGCCACATCTATGCAACTTTTAAAGCCTTCCATGGATGGTGACTCCACCACGGCCTTGGGCAGCCTGTTCTGGTGCTTGACAACCCTTTCAGGGAAGAATTTTTTCCTAAACCTCGCCTGGCACAACCTGAGCCCACTTCCTCTTGCCCTATTGCTTGTTACCTGGAACACGACAGTGACCCCCCTCCTATTTTCTCACTTTTTGTGTCTTTGGACAGATAAAAAATATTCAGGAAAACTTATACATGTTATTTTTGATGGATTATTTACACTGCACTTTCTACTTTTATCTCTACACATAAAAAAAGCCTGTAGCTAACCAGAATTACATATGTGAAGTACAAGAAACTACCATACCCAAATATTCATATATACATGTATAATAATTGAAAAACCCACCAGAATCAAACCTCTAGACAATACAGTGTAGGCATGTCTTCTTCCTGGGAGCTGCCTTACTATCATTCCTATCAGCATTTACACCTTGATATTTAATATCCACAGGAATTGACAAGCTTTGCAAATTCTTTGGGCTCTGCACAATTATCTGTCATAAAAACCAGCTTGCAAATAGCTGACATACTAATAATAGAGAAGGAGCCCCATACTTAAATGCGCGAAATCCAGAAAAAAAATGCAGAAGACCAACAAAAATAACCATATACGGAACAGCATAAACTCTAAACAAGCTACTTATATGAAGTCTTTCTCATGCCTCGTACTGCTGCTCTTCCCTTAGTTGCTAAAGAGATGTTTTTAACATAACAGTGTTGGAGGTAGTATTATGTCAAAATAAAACAGGAAAGAGTGAATGCACTCTTTCGATAGGAAATTAGGATTAAAAATGGTCTGGAAATGCAGATATTGTACCTGTGGTAAAGGAATGGAGCAAGAGGTGGAAACTAAGAAGGTCACGCTGTCTAGAAGAGTAGAGAAGCTTAGGTAGCAGAACCATATCAGAGATTTTCAGAGATAAAGATTCCTCAATTAGGTTTTATTTTTCTGTGAAGCTGTGCAGGAGGACAGAGGCTGCCTTTCTCCCTCTCACCAAAAATCAAATAACAGGATGCGTTTACAACAGTCAAAAAAACCCAGCACCTGGCTGGTGACTCATGTCACAAGAATATACCCAGCTGAAAGAGAAAAACCTCCTCTGAGAAAACACTTTGGCTTGAAATGCATACACAGACCTCTGCATAGATCAAGTCCCCACGGGAACTTAAAATATGCAAGAAGGTGAAACGTTTTCCAATGAATAAAAACTTGCAGGTCACTAACTTGAGTATGCTTCCTGCAATGGAGAAAATTCATTAGGATATTGTGCTTGACAAATGCAGACTCCTAACTAAAGGGATGAGAATCCATCAAAACAAGTCTGGCCTAAACAGGCTTTTAAAATAGTGTTGAGTTTATAGCTTATGCTTCATTTTTGTGATGTATTACACTGAAAACACATCGTAAGAAAATACTGGAGCAATTAAAAATCTGTATCTTAAAAACGTGTTCTGCCAGCAGCTTGTTTGCAGACTAGTTTAAATAATTTTAAAGAAGATTCACTCACTTTCAATTAAATTTTAGAAAACTTGTAAGGAATCTTATATGGCAAAACTCAATAAATTATTCTTAATAAATATACAGATAATTGGTTTTATTTTTAGTTTGTTTAATTGTTCTTTATGGTTTACCCTTGGAGAGTGGGGCAAATTTCTCAAGATGACCAAAAGAAACTTTACATCCTCCAGTAAATAAGCAGTTCTGAGACACGGTCCTGTTACCAAAAAAGGATGTCTGGGGTTTTGTTCGTCTGTTTAGGAAGCTCCTCAATGTAATCTACAAACAAGTAATGAAATAAGACATTATGAGAACTTAACATACTAATTTTCATAAGCTAAAGAGTAGAAGTGGGAAAACATATGTAGACAAGCGCCACGTTGAACTCTGCAGCCAACTTCCATGTGATTAATAAAACACCACAAACTATGTTAAGGCCTCCAAACTCATTAAAAAAAAAAAAAAAAAGATGAAATTTCGCTTACGAAAACTGACTTTTAAGTCAACAAAACTTTTTGCAGGCAAAATCTTCATGTGTAAACAGCCTGAGACTGGTAACCCAAAGCAAAACTGGAACTGCACACCACGTAGGTAGAGAATTCAACAGTGTGTTATTAATTTTCTCAATGGCTTCTCTACAGTGCTTCGTGCTAATACATTAACCTTCACTTCATTCCTCATCAGTGTTCTGTTAATCTCAGTTTGCTGACAAGAAATTAAAGCACAGAAATATTAAATCCAGCAGCATAAAACAAAAAAAAACCACACAGGAAAAAAATGCAAATAAATAAGCAAAACACCAACCAACGAAATAGCCACTGCTTATTTGAGGACCCAAATACAAATGCTTAAACATTGGTTTTCATTTTCTACCTCCTGGAAGTGTAATCTTCTTATGGCAGTCATGACTACCGCATTTTTTGCAAGTATTTATGTAGTAAATACAAGCATGCTCCAACAGAAATGTTTGATGCCCTTCTTTTGTAATTAAAAATTCTGTTTGCTTTTATGCTTGGGCACCACCGCCGTGGACACTGATTTCTTGCTGCAGGCATTCACACACTGTGTCACCAAACCCAGGATTCTCCGTAACACACACTGTAACAAAAGAGCCAAAAAGATCCATGCTGCACACAAGGAGCACGCCATATGTATACTGACTTCAGTACCACACTTCCAATTAATTTGCAAAACTCTTGATGGAACTAGGAACTCACTTTTAAAATAAAATCAATTAACAAAATGTCATTGCCAAATATAACTTACACCAAAAGGTTTAGTCTTTTGTACTACTTCACAAAGACTCTTGAGGCTAAGCAAGGAGCTCATATAAAAAGATCAAGATGTTCAAGGCACTGTCTCTGAATTTTCAACCAAACTGTGTCACAGAACTCTTTGGGTACAAGTGACACAGGTTTAAAAACACCTAGAAAACCAACAGGCTGGGAGGGGCAGAAATAATTCAGCTGGGGCTACTGAATGAAGATCTGTCATGGCCTAAAAGGAAGAGTTAGGATTACCTGTCCCAAGAGAACATTTTGGACACCCGGCATATCTTCCTGACAAATAAGAAATCCTAAATTCAGAATGTATGCACAGAAATTGATATGGCTGCCAAAGACAACAGCAGAGATGGAAACATCTGAACTATGATTTCTGCTCTATTAAATGTACTCATCCCAAATCTAATCCAAACAGGATCCAGCCTGCTGAAAAAACTCCCATCAGCATTCCTAGACAATGCTCTGTGTAAACAAGGCTTCGACGTCCTCACCTGGCACTATGAGTTAAAACTGAAATGTTTGGAGATTTCAGTTCTTCAGGCCAAAAGCCTTCTGCTGGCACTCCCTGCAGAGATTCCTCGGCCAACGAATCCTCAGTGCTGGGCTCATCAAAACAACTAGACCATGCAGGAGACAGAAGCTCAAAACACTGGGCCTGTTGTTATACCATCCATCCTCCCCAGCTCTGGCGGTCCGTGGGTTTTTTACATTTACAGAGCTCACGGAGCTAATCTCCTTCTATTTAGGGCAGGTTCGAATCCGACCCTGAGACAGTGCTGCCTATTTCCAAGCGCTTCCATTACACACAGAGCAATGCAAAGTGTAAAAACATCCTTATGAGTTTCATCCTTCACGAAGGAATATATTCTCTGCATACAAATAATTATAGCACTTGACATGAAACTCCCATTAAGACAAGAAGGTCACCTCCCCATTGAGGGCTACTAGACGTGAACATCTGTCACTTAAACAAATGTCACCGAGTATATCAACCTGAAGGCTTCACTTATCCGCAGAGAATGGGAAAAAAAAAGTTGTGTTTTCGGGTTTATGGGGTGACATCTGTTTGAGTGACAGATGCCTGTGCCACAAGAGTACTGCACACAGTGTTTCCATGAGACAGTAATCACCTCCAAAAGACTTTACCCAGCACAAAAAAACCCTAAGCGCTCTTTCTTTTACGATAAGCTCTTCTCACACTTTAAAAATCCCGTTTATCAGGGATTGAAGTTGCAAAATTTAAGAGCTGCATATGTTAAAGTAAGGCAGCCTAAAGCCTTTAGAGACACTGCCTTATTTGTGCCTAAGCCTAAATCCTGGTGTTTAGATCTCATTATCTCGTTTTGACCACGAGACTGCAAACAAGCCATGCAAATTTGTAAAACATTCAGCGTAATTTGTATTAGAATTAAACACTACTTTGGGTATGTACAGTTTTGGGATATTTATTTTTACTGCCGAATGCTACACTAATCTGCAACTGAATTGATCATTGTATTGAATTAGCTATTATTTGATGATTATCTCAAGCAGAACAGAACAAGCCCAACCAGCAGGGAGTCTTTATCTAAAACCAAAGGCAAACAGATTAAAACTGTGAAAACACAGCTCTATAATTTATTAATTAATACATTTGGGGTTGTTTCATCAGAAACTAAGTACATGTTGAGGAGCCTGTTCATTATTGATAGAATGCTGTAAGCCCTGTAAAATACTCTGTTAAGGATTTTGTTCTTCAGTAAATTATCTGGGCTGCTTGGAAAAGAGTCTACAACAACCTGTGACTTGTAAGTAAATTTTGTTTTCTTTTACCAAAACAATTGTTTCAGTGAAAGCCACAGCCTGAGAAGAAAGATCAGAAGATTTGGCTAAACACAAACTAAAAAAAGCTCTGAAGGCCAAGTACCTATAGGATAGTTGAGTCAAATCCAGGTTCTCCCTTAGGGGATACAGCAGAGCTATTAATGACTTTTCCATCAGATAGCGTGTTCATTTTCTGCCAGAAGACTCAGAGATCTACCAGATAACCCAGACCACAACATTTTACCTTCTTTCTATTGATCTGAAGTGCCTACAAAAAGAATTATGCGTTTGATTTTAAAATAATTTCACAAAACATTGTAAAGCACTTCCCTGTCTCCCAACACTGTCCAGCACTTTGTGGGGTGGAAAAATGCTGCTGCCATCAGACAACTCCCTCATCTCTCTTAGTTAAATGACAGATACATCCAATGGATTACATGCAAGGGAGCTGCAGATCCAGATATGTTACTGGAAAACTAGTTTGCCCAGATCAGAAGTGGGTTTCCTGAGGCTGAGGGGGAAAAAGTGCCTTAGGAGGAAAGTATAGCTCACTACGAAGCATTTTAGCTGTTGTTTTGCAACTCCAAGTACGCATTTATAGCTTGAAAACATCAAAATACATAATTCCCACCCCAAACAGGCTCATCAAAGCCATGTTTTTTTAAAAAAAGTCATTCAGAGAAAGCAAAAAAGGTGACATTTCACACTTCTCTGGTTTCCGGGCGAAAAAAAGCAATCCTGACCCACACACATTTGCCCAACGTAATTTATGAATTTTCCTCAGCTCTTTAAGTTCACAGAAACCAAACGGACTTGCCATGACTTGTGAAGCTCATCCCCAGGAATGCCAGCTGTTTATACGACGGCTCCCTGGACACCCAGGGCCAACGCACCCTTTTGGTCCCACCTCCAGGAGGAAGGTGAAGGGACACCTTGGAACAGCAGGATGGGCAAGGGAAGGAATCCCTGCTACCCAGTAGCCCTGCAGCGAGGGAGAGCCTGACAGAGAAGAGCAGGGGATGGGCACAAAAGCATTATGAATTTGCAGAGAGTGGGGTGACTGGCGACTCCTGCCTGGGGTGAGCAAGCTGGCCACCACAGAAAGGTGGGGCCAAGGAGGTGGAAGGGGCCAGGAACAGGTTGCAGAAATGGAGTTCTCTATTCAGGCTCCACAGGAGAAACTCCCCCAGAGCAAACTTAGTGCCACAACACTAGGAAAATAAATTTAAAGCAAAAGCAATGACAGCTGCCCATATCACAAGCTCATTTCCACTCAAAAAGGATCACTCCTTAGATGCTTACAATTCTCGGGTTTTTAAGACAGATTTAGCACATTTATTCTTAATTTCTAAACCATGTTTTAAAGCTCTAAAATAAAAATGATTAGATGGGGGGAAAAAACCCCGGTTCATGCTTATCAGTATATATTTATGTGCAATCACACAGATTTTTTTTGTGATAGATGTTCAAAATGTGAAAACTAACAGAAGTCATCCTTCAGATAAAGGCTGTGTCTTCTGGTTGACCAAAAATAGCTATGGAACTTTCTAATTTCTGTTTCAATTATTTTACGGTATATATAACGTTTTTTTAACTATGCATAACTTAACTATGCAAATATTATCACTGCACTGTGACATTTAGTTTATTCAGCAGATAGGACTAGTTCCTTAAGTCAACAGACAAAAACTGTGGTCCTGTTTCACTAATCTTTACAACAACGTGCCACAAACAGTTTGCTTTCCCAAGCACGTATGACAAAACAAGAATACGTAAAATAAATGAATAAAAATGTTTCTTTTCACCTTCTTTTTTCCCCCACAGATAAGGGAAGCCAGGAGCAGCCTGGAGTTTTTGACAGCCATTAATTGTGTTCACATCTACTTTTTTGGGGTTGTTGTTGTGTTTTTGGGGTTTTTTTGTTTTTTTTTTTTGTTTGTTTGTTTGTTTGGTTGGTTGGTTGGTTTTTTTTAACTTTCCTGTTCAAGGTCAAGGATAAATTCATGAGCTGTGTTGAGATCTCCTGCGTCCAGGTGAACTCACTAAGCCACAGGAATCAAAGCCAACATCCTCACTGAAGCACAGAGTAGCCTCACGTGTTCTTTCATTCTGGGCCATTACAACGCAGTCCCCACGTGGATCTGTCACCTCAGAAACTGGTATCAGAAGAACAATACCAAAATAAAACCTGATCCTGTACCTTAATGATGAACTACAGCATTTTAACCCAAAGACCAAATAATAAAGCATAGTAAAGACCTGATAAGTTCAGTAGCATCTTGCCATGAAGTCAGTATTACAAGAATTATAGGTGCTTTTTAGCATAATTGTAAACAAGTAACACTGATACTTTTGCCAATCCCCAACTTTCAACCATCACTTTATAGACTGAGCTAAAGGGAATTTGATTACCTATGTATTCCTAAAACCTCAGATCTTCAGAATGAAAGGTATTTCACTATAAATACTTTATTGCAAAAATGTAAGATGAACTTCCATCAACTTCTCTGCTTTACAGTCAAATTAGTTCTAACGAAAATAATTAGAAGAGTTAAATATGTTAAGTATCTTGTTCTTGAAAATTACTTAAATAAGAATTTCCCCCTAAAATTCCTCTGCCCTTATTGTTTTCACGTAATTTCAAATTTGTCTTAGTTATGCACGTCTCACATTCTTTCTCAAGTATGGTGATACTAAAGTAACAACTTATACTTTAAGTATTTTAAATTAGTAGTGTATAAAAATGAATTAAAGCAATCAGCTTACTACTATAATAAGAAACCTGAATTCAAACCGAAATAAATTAAATTAAATTCAGACTGAGCTAATGGGTGTATTTCACGCTAATGATTTTATTTCTTCATCCTGGCTAAATACAGCTTAAACGCTGCACCTCACAAAAATAAATTTAACAGATCAAAACTTCATAAGCGAAATTTGAAGACATTTTGCTGAAGTGCGTCAATATAACCTAAAATAGTCAGGTCACAGCTGTACGGCGCCAGGGAGCATCCTGTCTCAACCATCTGCTGCCAGGCTGCAAGCACAGGGAACACAGAGACCAAGAAGATTCACCCTGGCTGGACTCACCAAACACAACTTGAGGTGTTTTGCCTTCCTCTAACCCTCCGTGTCCTTCTGTCTGGGCCCAAGGACCAATTTCACACGAAGACACACATTCCCCGGCTCACCTATGTTCTTTTCATTAAAATTAGAGGGCAATTAACACTTTTCCCTTTCGAAAAGGTTATGTTTTATCATTTCTCTGCTTCCTTTCGACCTCCCATTTTCGTTTCGAGGCGGGAATTATGAGGAGTTCAAGCCTACACTGTTTCATATCTTCTTTGCATACAAAGCCCAGCCGGGGGAAAGTCGCTGCTTGGCACTGGGTTTAGCACAGAACAAACTGATGTGGTGATCTCTCTCCCAGTCTTTTAGTTTTGCATGTCCAACTCACTGGCACACTCAGCCACCAAAGTCTCTCCCAGCTTAAAAACAGCCAGTTAGGAGCTGTGAGGACAAGCTAACACTCAGAAAGATTTCCGATAAATATACATCAAAAGCAGACCTACTTCGTCCAAGTGTGGTACTAAAGCTATTTTTCTTTCATGTTTCAGCAGTGGCTTTTCTTTATCCAAAGGGATATCAAAAACAAAAGTGGCCATTTCAAAACTTAGAGGAGCCTTAATGTCTGTAGGGAATAAATATATCGCCATATACCTCACTAGTAATTTCTAATCTTTGCACAATCCTTGAAAACTTACAGCTGGCAACAGTAAATATTGGGATATGAATGACTTTGTGGAAAAAAACCCCACTTCTCAAGAGTTTTTTTATTAATTATCTTGCTGAGAAACTATTACACTAATAAATAGTGAATGCAGAACTGACCTAAGAGTTTCAGGAGTTACCATGTTGAACCATCTAAATCATAAACCATAACAAAATTTATGAAAATAAGGTGATATTTACTGAGGCAGTAGCGTAAAAATCAGCAATGGCATCAGAAGAAAACCAAAAATACTGGTGAACTAAACTGACAGCATATTGATGTTTTGAATATTAAAACTATTTCTGCTACAAAGAGAGAAAAAAACATTACTACCCAGCACATCAATACAAATGGCAAAGGGATTGGAGAATTTTCTGTGGGACAAGTGACGTGACATGAAAAAAACACAACTACAAAAGATACAATAATTTTTCATTTGAAATGAGACATTTTTTTCCATTCCTCCCGCCGCTGCTCCATCAGCTTCTGGACATGGCTTCTAAGAGCTCATTGAAAAGCCTCACAAGGTTTAGCTTGCCTTTTTATTGAGAAAGCTCCTACTCATTGTGAAGAAATACAAGACAACTGCTTTTTTTATTAGCAAGATTCTTGGTAAAGCCAAACTAGATAGTTTTGGTTGTCTTTTTGGTTTGGTTTGGGGCTTTATTTTGGGGGGGGAAGAGTGTTATGCTTATTTATGGATTTTGGTAGTCATATGTTGAGCTTCCAGTTTTTAAATCTACCCATGGCAGACTTCTGACTTCAGTACAATACCTGGGATTTAACACCACTTGATTTGGCTCTCAGTATGAGCACTGAGATTATCCAGCAGCCCAAAGCCACACCAAATGAGTCACTGCTGAGGCTGTTACAACAGACGTAAGCTTACGCAGCACAAACTGTCACATTTAACACACACCAGCAGAGAAACAAAGGTCAAAACTCGCTCCTAAAGCTCTGAGCTCATAATGATGATGCTACAAAACTGACCACGGTTTGGTCCACAACATCCAACGCGTCGGGGTAAAACACCAGAGGGGTTAGGGCTGAGGGAAGACGAAGACAGGAAAAGAGAGAAACGAGGGGCTGCTTCATAACCATCCTTCACAGAAGTCTCGAGAGCATTTCAAGCAAACTACAGGCCCCTTTAATCCCAGCTCCCCTCCTGACTGCTTGAGTGACCACCATAAAGGGTAAGAATACATCTATAAGGTGTT
Organism: Cephalopterus ornatus; assembly: GCA_013396775.1. Lineage (NCBI taxonomy): Eukaryota > Metazoa > Chordata > Aves > Passeriformes > Cotingidae > Cephalopterus > Cephalopterus ornatus. Next base: position 24,649 of record VZRE01003954.1, on the reverse strand, counting down.
TGCTGTCACTGGCCCTGAGCATGAGGCAGGTGCTTCCAAGCTCCCCTGACACTCAATGGTATGCAGAAATGGCACAAACCTCTTATTTCTGTGTTTCCTGACGCTCCATGTACATGGCCAAGGATTTGACCCTAAACAAATAAAAAAAAGTGAATGCTGTAGTACACACCGATAAAAGTCAAACTCCCTCAAAAAAAAAAAAAAAAAAAGAAAAAAAAAAAAAATCCCAAATAAAAAGCTCTCCCCATTAATAAGAGGTCAGAGACATAAGGAAAAAAAGCAAGTATCAAGAGTCTGGCCAGCCACTTGTACAAAACAATTTTGCTTCATGTACTTAGAGTCACTCTCGGGTAGAAATAGCCAGGAAGTGCTGCACCGAGAGCCAGGAGATGCGATTAACGAGGGCATTGCCTACCAGAGAACTCCTGGCAGGAACTGGGGCTGAGGTTCCTGGCAGGAGAACTCAGGACCTGCCAGAAGCTGCAGGAAGTAGATGAATCAGATCGTCACACAAATGTCCAAGCAGGGGGAAAAGAAATGGAAAACAGAAAAACCCTGCAATGTGAAAGCCACCCTGCTTGTGTGACTAACCACATTAAACTGAATTTTAATAGCCAGTGCCACAGGACATGTTAGATCTGGGTTTTTTAAAGCAGCTTTGAAGAGCAACATCTGTTTCCTAAAAATGCAGAGCCCAGCTCCTCAGTGGAGCTCACCACCACCAGATCACAAATCACTATGCAGAGAGGCAATATCCACCCCCAAGATTAAGTGGCTGGTAACAGAAGGAGGCTTGTGGGAGGATAAGACTTGCCTAACACCAAACAAAACAGCACAAAGAGGATACAAAACAAAGGCACGTGGGAAGTTGTTACAAGTTAAAAAATTACTTTGCTGACAAAAATAATGCACTTTCTTCCACAATGGAGCACAATGCAGTGGTCTTCTGAGTTTGCTAGCCTGACATTTGACATCTTACCTAGACATGCCTAATTCCAGCCCTTCCTACGATGTCAAAACCTAATCAATCTGATTACATGATTAAGGAAAATACCACATTTTCTAGAAAACAAAATAGTTTTTTTCTACCAATGCATTTGTGTCACAGACATTGTCTAATTCCTTGAAAATGCAAGAAAATTAATGTAGACAAACATACTATTTCCCTACTTACTCTGAATAAAAAGGAACAATCCTCCAGGACATTAAGAAAACCAAGCATTGCATCTGTGAAGGTATTACTGGCACATATTCAGAGTGTGAGGCATTGATTGACCATGCAGAATGGACAAAACTAAATTATGTCCACATAAAACTGGAACTTTAGGTCTTCAGACTTAAAAAAATAATAATCTTAGAATAAAAGGTGTATTTCATGACACAAAATTACAGTCATTAGGTGAGTTACCCTACTATAAAATAATTTTAATATAATATGTTTAGCTCCTTGAAATTGTCTTTGTAGATAGTCCCCTAGTAAAATATTTTTTGCAATAAAGTAATTTACCAAGAGCCAAATTGCCTTGCTCCTATTAGAGTTTCTCCTGTACCTATTTTATTTTTGCCTTGACAATGTATTTTAAAGGCAGTAAAGCAGAAAGCAGTAAAAGAAGCAATAATGAAGGAAGAGACACACAAAGTGATCCTTAATGGATTGTCAGCTCATGAAGGCAATTCACAAGCTGGAGCAAAATGAGTTCTATGCACAAAAGAAATCAATACTCATTGTAGCATCCTTCCTGCTACGGTGCAATTTATCAGCTGAGCAGAACACTGTCACATCTCATAGGCCTCAGAGAGCTCTCTGCTCTCCGAAGCAATATTTACTCTCCGTGGGTTTCGCCCCAGCTGAATTGCATCCATCCATAGCACCCATTTGCTGACTCCAGAGGAAGACCAGAACAAGGCAGCTTCTTCAGCAGCCAAGACCCAGGATTCACCTCTGGAGCTGGAGAGCCACACACACGACATCCTTGGAGTGCTGTCGCTCTTACTGCTGCTCATGGATGTCTGGTTACCGGCCTGGTGCTTACACAAGTAAATATACCATTACATCTACTATTTAAATTAAAACTAGGTACGTTTTCAAGCTGCCTGAAGCTCGCATCGTACACTATGCTTTAAGGAGAGATGGTAAAAAAAGGAAACACTTCCTTGACCAAAACTTGAGACCATCCGCATACTTACAGTTCTGAACCCAAACATTTTGAAAGTTGCAAAGAGTAGCAATAACTTTGCCACGGGCAGAACTCATAACAACACTAGTCCTATAACCCGGAAATTAGCAAATACCTAAATTGCTAAACTTTGTCCTCGCTTATTCGCAAGCCCAATTTACTGAACGTGAAACTTTTCACGTGAGGTTCAGAGGCGCGCAGCCCTGCAAGCCTATTAACGTGGCTGGGATAAATGAGACTACAGAACTGAGAGGCACAAAGGTCACAAACTCACCATTTACCTAATGGAGCATATTTCTGCATTTCAGATTATCTGAAGTCTTTTAATGAAACATAATGGCATCAGAGGGGAAAACCTCCCCCATTAAAAAAGTGCTCACATCAACTCAGTGCTGTAAGAAGCCCCCTCGGTGCCCCGGTCGGCTCTGACAGGGTGTAAGGGTTGCCAGTAATTACCCGTCACACAAACCAGGATTGAGCAGGCAGAAATCTTCTCCTAGAGAGCAAAGATAATGAATCACCTGCCCCCTCTTCATGGAATCAGGTTGGAAGATGCTTGGAAATCGTGGATAAGTGTTTTGAGATTGGTTATGAAATGCTCAGAGGTCAATTTGGGAGTTTTCAATGGATAAATTGAAATCTTGCCCCTGGGAAGTTTCAGAGCATCTCCTCTCCCTCCAAACTGTACGGACAGGATTTAAGATGCCTTTGGCCTGGGTGCAATAGCTGCACTGTCTGTTTTGCTGGCAGCATAACAGGGAAAATTTGCATGAAGGGGAAAAAGCAGAACCGAAAAGGAAATGGGAAGAGACCATTCTGCTTCCAAAGTCTCCTGCGTGGACCCAAAGCATCCTGGATACTCGTCAGACATTAAAACACAGAAAAGATCAGCCCTTGCAGACTTGTTCAATTCCTTCCTAACGTAACATTCACCATTCCCTCTGAAAAATCTTAAAGGTAATCACTCAAAATCACAGTCACTTCATGCTTCCAAACACCAGCTATAAAGTTCCAGAGCTGAAAACTCCAACCTTTCTTTTAAATACCAGCTATAAAGTTCCAGAGCTGAAAACTCCTACCTTTATTTTAAATACCCATTATAAACAGTATAACAAAAACACAGTTTTGATTTTGTATTGTCATTGGTACACAGGAAATTCCAGAAACTATAAAATAAGCCTCTCAGATGTGATTTTAGGGAAAAAAAATCTGATGAAACTTTTCTTCTCCTCCTTTTTTATTAGCATCATGAGTATCAAACCCATAAAGCTGAACTGAGGAGTAAAAGGGAAGCTACATGTTTTAAAGGCTTCTCCCTGACCAAACAGGCATCTTCAAGGACAGATCAGTTTTTCTTCTGATGTCTTGCCTCCTTTTCTCAAAGAAAGGGGAGATTTTGGTCAGAAGACCTAAGAAACTGCTACAATAAACAGAGCAGATTGGGGAAAAATAAATCATCTTGGGAAATTGCTGCCTACTCTGATAATCTTGGACCTTTCTTCTTCTAGAAGATTCCTGATAATTGCAATGGAAATACTCAGAGAAAACTATTAGCTCACACAGGTAAGGGACTAAGGAACTAAACTCTAGGTCTCATCAGCCAACATCGGTGAAATACCAACAAAACAAGTCTACCCCTAAATTTTCTGTTGAGTTTCTACCAGCTAAAGACCCTTGGAACACCCCATGTTAATGCCAGGAAGGCCTCAGAAATTAAACTGTATGTGAGAGTGAAGGCAAGAGCGAGAGGACATATGAAAGATACTGCCTCCTAAAATTAGGAGGAAAATGCTTGAATAAAACTGAACACACTTAAGATTTTTTTTCTTAAGAAGCTTCAACATAAAAATACAGCAGATTGACAGCTTCCCCTAAATTATCAGCATTCAGCATCACTTCAATATGCACAGAATCCTGGAGGGTTTGTTTGGTAAAATAATTAAATCTAATACACACAAACCTAATAATTTAGTGGAGGGGGGGGAAAAAAAAAGTATAACTGTATCAAAAGTTGCTAGTATCTGCTGAGTTATGCTGGAGAAAGCAAGCTATGAGAACACCTAGAGAGCCTCAGACAGAACCGCTACCCTGTCAAAAGGAAAAACTAACAATAAAAGTAAAACCAGCAGCGGTAATAGACACCAAATTTCAAAAATAGACAGTGAAGATCTTGTGACAAAACTCTCAAAAAAAAAAAAAAACCAAGGAACTTCACAGAGGAATTTGCTGGAACTTCGAATCTACTTCTGAGACACTCCAGAGCAGTGCAATCAACGGGAGGACATTCAGTAAGGATATTCTTTTACTGGCTACTGCCTTTACTTTGGTCTTAGAAACAGCTGGGCTTTGGAACGTCTCTCTGCACAACACAAGTTTCTGCAGGACCTTCCAGCTCCAGAGCACTGAGCGAGGGTGTGCAGCAGGCGCTGGACAGAAGGCTCCAGCCAGAGCCCTGCAAGTAACAACCTTATTTCGAGAGGATATGTTCCTTGTTTGGCACTTCCCACCTACTGCTGGTAAATCTCCACACAAACAACGAAAACAATTAGCTGGAAGATTAGGGAAACAATAGATCTTCCCTTCACCAGTCAGTAGCTTTAAAAATAACGTTAAACCATTGATGCAGCTCTTCATCCTCTCCTCATTGATCTCTCCCGCTCCCTCCTTCAAACCACTGCCATCCCGGAAAACACACCCTAATCCCAGACCTTTCTACACACAGCCCTGCTGTAGATACAAAAAAACTCAAAAGGAAAACAAAATTATTCAGTACACTGACTGTTTCTATGCCCTGTTCGCTGCTCATCACACAGTCTGGAAGTCACTGTTCAAGACTTAAAGCAGGAGAAAATTAAAGACTAAAATGTTGTGTAATCTTTGCATGGCAGAGATATTTTTCTGTCTGGTTTCTTTTCACTGGGGAAAAAACCCCAAGCCTGTTAAATTTGTTTTAGATATATATAAAATTGTTATACTATTTTATAACAATACATGTGCACCTACATATATTTTATGTACACATAAAGTACATACAGATGGATGATAATCCCAATGTATGTAGACACTGGACTGAAAAAACATGCTTGTTTTTTTGTTGTTTTTTTTTTTTTTTGAGAAAAATTTTCTCCATAATTACCTCAGGAAGGTAAAACAAAACAGGAATAAATAACTCATCCTAATTATTACAAGATTTTCATCAGTCACCTAAAGAATAATATAACATTTTAACTATTTTTAATACACAGAACTAGGTGCTAGTAGCCAATTGCTACATACTTTTAGATAAAATACTAAACCTACTAACATTCATGTATGTATTTTTATTGACTTCAGTATAAGCACTATTCCATCTTCAGCACTAAGTCTGGTGAACCCACTATGTATTCTCAATATTGGGAGGCCAAAATCTACTCAATATGCCAATCTAATTACAGGTCTTGTCAGACACACATACAAGCTGATGGTTCAAAAGAACTTCCATCTTGAAAAAACTCCAAGATTTATTACAAATAAGTTGGGCCTCTTACCAAGACATGCAGAGATTAATTACTTTATCTACATTATTACATTTTTTCCCCGTTTGCACTACATTTCTCTCCATAACATTACAGCCAGATGCTTCAGTTCTCCCAGGTCAGACTTTTTTACTGGCTCCTGGCCACATACACAATGCGTATGTACAAAAATCAGATTGGAGTTTTTTATAGATAGATACTAAATTGCCAGTCTTCTCAACATGACAGGCCTGGACCATAAGTCACCACTTCAGGCCAGTGATGTACACTGCCACTGCACATCTGCATGTGGAGAACGTGCATGGGTACCAAAACCAGGACCACATCTAGTAGTGCTGCCTTTCCACATCAGCAAAAAGAACAAGTTACTTTCCCTCTGGGTTATCAATAGCCTCAGTAGAATTTCATCACCCAAAATATACCAGTATTCCTTCTTTAGGCACTCCAGGCATGCTTTACTTTAACATGTGACTTCAGATTCTTACTCATTTTCCCTCCTTTATTAGACTTATTTACTTCCACTGCATGATAGAATCTATCAGCTGAGAAAACATCAGGGATAATCATAACATTTCCAAAAGGATTTATTGCAGATTATAACAGAATCATCACCTTAATGGGATTTGTCACACAATAGTCTAAATCAACTCAATAGATCTACAGAGGATAACAACTGCTTTAAAATATAAGGACCCAAACCTGAAACAGTCATTAGGTACCTAATGAACTCCATCAATTCCCATGTAAATCTCAGGCAGCCAGCTCAAAACACTGGGTTGGCATGTTTAAGCCAGAAAGCACAATCCTTCACCTAAGTCTTTTGCTTTTTTCGTGCCATCCTTTATTTTGTCATTTAAATAACATTGTAGAAGCCATTCTTGTATTAAGGCATCTACTACACTCTGAAGGGCTGAATTTTCTGTTGTTGGTTCTCTTTTTTTTCCTTTACTCCATTAAAATCTGTTCTAAAAAGATAAAAATAATTGATTAATCTCAAATAATCAAACACATTATGAGTTAGGCTAGAAGAATGCTAACACAGTTTAAAAACACTTAAAAATAATATACACACGCACTCTTGCTCATACCCTGGCCCCTTCTCAGTGAGGTTTGGGACTTGATGAAGAGCAAAAGGAACGGAAGAAGCCTCGGGAGCCAGCAGTGCATTAACCATCTACCAGGTTCCTACCACATGTACTCTAAACTGTCAATGGCACAAAAGCCCAGAGCTGTCACCAAGAGAAGGATTTTTCATTCAGTATGAACCTTAGGGGAGTCAAACCCAATCTAGCCTGTGAAGTCTGTAACCCCCTTCTAACTACAGGTTACTGTGGGAAAATTACCTTTTTCACATCGGCAATCCGAAGAAGAAAGGAAAAGGAAAAGTTAAAGCACAGAGCTGTCACTGGCAGACATGGCCAATTTACAACGTGCATCTTCACAAAATGCTTTCCAAAGCCTGTATGAGAACACTGGAGACAGAGGTGCTGACAGCAGCATCAGCTGGTAACACGTTTCTTCCTCTTCTTTTTTCCTCTTCATGCACACCAACCCAAGCAGTTAGCAAACTGCTGCTCAATCCAGCTCAGAAGACGGGTACATCTGAGTGTGCCTCGAAAGAAACCACACACAGGCAATCAAAATCAACTGCTGGTCCCAGCTCCCGCTGGCCAAATACACAACACTGGCGACAGGAGGCTGGAGCTCAGACGACCTACGCTTGCTGACTGCTGCCCCGGTGTGGTGGATGTCTTAACAGACATAGGATTACAAAGAAAAACGATCCTGCTTCATAGTTCTCTCATATTCCTTTATTCTTTGGGGTTTTTCCTTTAAAACTCTACATAAGTAATAGGGAATACGGTGCTTAATGAATATTGTTGCGTGTCAGATTTCCCTTGAACTGGAAAAGAAAAAGAACAACCTAACATACATTTATGTCCCAGTTCAACTGTTCAGTCATTTTTCCTTCTTGGTTTGCCAAGCCAGATACACAGCCAGCTTTACATGCCCTTCCATCCCTGCAAATCCAGGATTTGGGAAAAGCCGACTTACACAACAGAACAAAAAAAGGTTAAAAGAAGAAAGCTTAGAGGAACAAATAAACACTGGGGAGAAAAAGAGAACATGGGTCTAAGGCAAAGTCCAAAATGCCTTCATCTATCGGGGAGATGAAGCAGTATTTGATACCCACAAGAACAGACACTTGAGCCCATGATGAATTAGGAACTAAAAGCCTCCCCTTGAACTGCATCCTATCTTACATGTTGATTTATACTTTAAATAAGGGACTAAATCAAATACATTAAACTTTGAATAATAATCCAAATCAAATATACTAAACTACACTATAAAATAATCAGCTTAGGCTGCTTCAAATTATGGCACTGATAGCAACTAAAAATTAAGTACAGTCGAATTTAAATTCCTTGGGAATTAAAGCATGAGCCCGTTACTCCATTGCACAGGTACCACCTAGCTAAGCTGCCAGGGCTGTTCCCAGGAGCAGTTCCCTCTCCTGGAAAAGCATCCCTCTGGCTAAACCTATGGCCAGGCCTTTACCTCCCTTCTCCCTTGATGTGCTATGACTACACTTAATCCTCAGCCAGCTCCCAGCCAGCTCTTTCCTGGCAGCTCCACACTCTTCTCTGTAAAAGTAGCTGCTGTGGAAGACTCAGTCTTTTTTATTCCCCTTTTCAACAGCCTTAAAGAATACAGTGTCTCTTTCCTCTTTCAATGGAACAATAGCAAGGAGTCAAAAATATAAATATTGTTCTAGGTTTCCTTTTAAGTCCCCAACTTGCTGATGACCAGTAACAGTGAATTTCCCCAATGCATTTTCACCTACCCTGTCTTATCTCGGCAGCTAATACTGATTACTTTCCTTTGCACTTTTCTCTAGCCCAACAGTTTGACAGCACTCAAAGTCTTCACAGGAATTCATTGATAAAGGCTCCAAAAATTATTAAAATTGAAAGCATGTAAGATATAAACATAAAATCAGAGTAATTACGGATTTCTAACACAAAATCCTTTCCTGGCTCCCAGAAAAAAACCCCACATCTTTTATGATTTCACCACACTGGGTAGCTGGCCACGGCACAGATGAAAATGAACTGCAGTTCATTAGGACTAGAGCCCTCAAGGACAAAGCTTGTATTTCCAGCCTACCTCCTCTGCTTCTCAGAAATCAACCCTCTACTTAATTCCCTCACTTACTTTTAAACCAAGGATGGCACCACGGATCCCAGGCATCCCAAGTGGATGCCCAAGCTCCGTTCCCCCGTGTTTATGGAAGTCAAAGCTGCGTGCTACCAGAGGGCTGCAGCAGCTCGAGCCCGGGTGAGGTCAGATGCAAAGACACGGGTGAAATAATGGGTTTTATGCTGGCTTTGTGCGGTTGGCAGGACGGACAGGCTGTGTGTGAAGTCTCCTGCCCAAGGCTACCCTTTCACATTCCAATAAGGAGCAAGATCTGTGCTAAATCCAAACATTTTTCTAAGCTTGGCAGTGACCTCGAAGGGTACACAAACCAGAACAAGAGAACTGTGCCATCCTCCTCCCAACAACAAAATTCTGTTCTTGGTTCATTTGCCCGAAGTTAAATAATATCCATCTTCTGAACTGCAAATGTCTGTCACCCAATGCAGTATTCATGCCCACTGTGCTCCAAAGAAATTGTGTTCAGACAGACAGGTCAACACTCAAATAAAAAGCCTACATATATAATCCAACCAGAACAGTAAGTGATTCTCAGCCTACAAAAAAATCTACAAATGAGGTGCACTGTGTCTGTGTGTTCATTATTTAGTAATAAAACAGTAAACCACAAGCGTCTATTTTAAAGTTCTGTCTTGCAGATGAGTGGGACTGTGCTGACACTGCATGTTTCCAGGAGTATTAACTTTAAACTTGCTAAGTAGACTTCTAAGATTACCTCGCTTCCAGGCCAATTTCTTTGTAAATTGTCAATAAGGTATTATAAATGTAAACCAGTTACTATTATCTTAACAATAATTAACAATTAAACTCCTCCATCCTTAGCAGACCTCCACAAAATCATTGTGATTTTGCCTATATATCTCTTATTAGGCTAATTCCCACGGGAATATAGAACGTTAAAAGTTGCCAACACAGATTTTTCAATAGGAGCAAAGAGATGACCTTCTTGCCTGAATTACTGCGCCTGGAAAAGCTGTAGATAAAACAATCTATCCTTCTTATAATTACAGAGGGATCTGGGGAGAGGGGAAAAAAAAGCAAGTGCTGTAGTTTTAAAATAACATATATAAATGTTACACAGCCTAAACGCCATGAGTAGATTTTGAATTAAAAGCAGACACCAATTAAAGCAGAAGGAAAAGAAAAACCAATCGAAAAAATCCAACATCAGAGGAGTCACCTGCGAAGAGCAGAACCAGCCAAAGGAAGAGAAAGTCCCCGCAGCAGAGGAGAGCAGGGCTCACTCTGCTTGAGTACTCTGTTACTTTTCCATGAGACCAAAAAGACACAAGTATTTTGCTTGGACAGAGCAAGAGGAATGTGTCTCCTTCGCCATGCTGCCTAAATCCCAGGCATCAGGCCGAGATGCATCCGGAGGTGCTGATCAGGTACCAGGAATTCCTGTTCTGTCCAAGAAATTCCTAGTACTTAACAGACATTGGAAATTTGTAAGAGGATGAGATGCAAAGAAAATTAAGCTGGGGGTCTGTTGCTTAAATAAGTCCTGAGCCTTTCATACATCTGAATGCCCTCATCAAAATTTGCATTCAAGGAGTCCAGCCAATTGGTAGAAAAGACAAATATTCAGAATTATCTCAAAGCACTGAAAGAAAAATTTAAAAATCTTCTCCCATAAAATACTTGCAGCTTTGAAATGAAATAGAAGAGAGGAGGAGAGAAGAAAGCAGTAGTGAAGAGTATTTAATATATATTTTTTTCTACAGTAAGAACATAAAAAACACAAAGCAATGCATTTAATTAGTTTTTCTTTAATTATCTCCTCTAACACTTCCCCTCCCCTTTTTTCCCAAACTGAATATCAAACAGATGCATTCAGGATACAGACTGGAGTTACTTCATTTCAACTACAGGACTTTTCTGTCAGGATTGCAAGAAGCTGCAATACACAAAAGTACAAAGAACACCCTACTCTTAATAAACTACTTTTTTGGCAAAGAAAATTAGATCAGCTGAAGGTTTCTCCAATGTCATACAACAAAGATGCTGCAGCACCCCCCCACCCTTCCTGAGAGTCATCTGATCCCCGCTCCCACCTGCCAGGACGTGGCTAATGGCTATTTCCAGGCTTTGGCTTCCCACTCCCGTACCCAGCTGTGCTGAACTGCTCTTGTCCTTATGCTCGCTCTGAGTCGGAGCCAACTCATCTTCCTCAGAGGTACCTGGCAAAAGTGAGTCCAGTTGCGAGTCTTTTTCCATCAAAATCTAAAACTAGAAACAAAACCCAACAAAAACTGGGGGGCGGGGNNACAAAACCCAAAAAAAACTGGGGGGCGGGGGGGGGGGGTTGGAACAACAAACCCACCCAACAAAAAAAACCCCCACCAAACTCCAGGTTTTCACACCACTTACACCCGGTGGCAGCAAATGGTCAGAGTGGTGACACTTTGACCAAAATATACAGCATTACACAGGGCTTTGCACTAGAAATGGGCATTTACAACCCACACCATATTTACTGAACCCAAAAGGAATTAAGAGCTGTTTGGTTTTGGTTTGTTTTTTTTTTTCTTTTTTAAAGAAGGTGCAAGACCTGCAATTACAACTCCTGTGACATTCTCACAACTCAGCATTTTCCCCTCGCTATCAACATTATTGGTTCATAAATGACTGCTTCTAACTATGCCACTTATAAACTTCAAGTCCAGATCAAAATTTGTACATTATTCTTTTACCTTACACAATCTATTTGAAAATTAGCTTGATCAGCTTCTTTACAGCTGAGAAAAGCCTGTCATTTTTCTCCCCTCTAAATTTAACTACACAGATAATATTACCGAGCCAACAAACAATAAATGTGGGAGGTAAAATAAGGAAGGTAGTTGGTAGGGATTTTGCAAAGATCACTACCTGCCCATATATTTTACTCAATTTTTATTGAGCAATTTCTAGGTGGGCAAAAAGCCAGCTGAACAGAAGGAGCCAGCACAGGCAGGTAGCAGTCACCCCATTTAGGGCTGTTATGTCCAGTTGTTAAGGGGAGCTGTCAGCTCAGCTTATACATCAGTAACAACAGGAAAATGCATCACTACCAACCTAGCTACCTTGTAATTTAAAATATATACAAAGTGACCTGCCTGTACGTTGTTCCATAGGAAAACGGTATCATCTAAACTCTGTAAAATACTCCTACACACAAACCATGCTTGGCCATTCACTGGTTTCCTTTGAAAAGTTGGGAGTCTACAGAGGTATTATCTTCCTTAATTTCCCAAGTAAGTTTCTTAATGCACAAAATAATCAATATTCTAACAAATACTACAGCCTTTTATATACATCTCAGCATTTTGCTGCAGCAATAGTGAGCAATAACGTTCCAGAAGTTCATGTTGTACACATTTCATCATCTAATGCAAACATTTGCACATGTGTTACATAAACAAGGAAAAAAGTCTCACACAAACAGTCAACACTGTGAGAAAGGAGCCCCAGCATTAAACTCAACAGGCCTTTTGCCACCAACTCCAGTGAGAAATCTTTGCTGTTCAGGTTATCAGGGCAAGGAGAAGACCCTTGACAAGAACATACATCAGACAGGTAACACACGCTCCTCTGGCCACTGAAGGAGCTCTGTAGCCAAGAGAAGTCTTGGCAATGTCCCACTGCAAAGCAGCACCAGAGCAAGAGCAATCAAACCTTTCAGACATTCTGAGCTGTCCACCAGAGTCCCTGTCGCAGAGAGCCAGAGTAGAACAGCCTTCAATTTATTTATTTTAAAATCTTTAAGCTAAATTTGGTTTTCCCCATGCTGTTGCAGATGTCTGGATCTAAAGGAAGTGATTAGAGAAGGTTGGACAGAAGCATGAAGTTATTTTGATGCAGTGATGTGGGAACAAGTGCTAAAGAAATGCAAGAGGGCAGCTCTGCTGGGTTGGTGTCAAGCTCGTCCCCTGGCCATGAAGCACAGCACGTGACTCGACTTAATTACTGAGCTTCTACAACAAATTCTGCCTAGTGTCAGATGAAAAAGCATTTAAAGGCTTAACCATCTCTAATTAAAATTTCCAAAGATTGTGCCTTGTTTTTCTGACCCGGTTTATACAATCCTAAACGGAAAGAGATTAGGAAATAAACATATGCAGTGCGAAAATCACAAGTTTTGTTTTGTGAACTTAGATCAGTAAAGTGGAAGGGATAAACTACTTAAAGACGCAATCACTGAGAGAAGATCTGGAGAATGTAGGGGCAGATAGTGAAAGTATAGCTCTTCCTACTGATGAGATTACCCCTAAACGAAGCCAGAAGAACACAGCCTAAGAGGAACACAGACAGATGGACACGACACTGATTCTGCTTTCAAATGCTCTGGAAGAGCTTGAAATTTTCTTTAAAGCTTAGTTCTTGGGTGTTTATCTAAATGTTACCCCCACTGATTTTAATGATTAGCAGACCAATTAATTCACACACGAATATTCTGCTGGAGAAACAGCAAACCCAACTGCAAATATAAATTAACTTAATAAAAACATGACGAGCTTTCATAAACATACCATCAAACTGTCCCATACTTTCATCTCTGACCTCAAAGAAAAAACCTGCTTCTAGTACATGTTGTTTGGCAGCAGTGAGCACACAGGCAGATGTGTCTGCAGTAGTGCTTTATTTCCCAAAGCACGTGCCTCTGGACATCCCAACTGCTCTCATTTACTACCTGTTGATTCACACCATGGAGAAGTCCTGGAGCACACAGATGACACTGGAAGATGTCCTCCAGGACTCACCTCACACACTCCACCTGCTATTGGCCTTTCAGCCCACCGGAGCAGGTCGGAGCCAGCAGGAAGGAAAAGCCCTCAGGTCCATCCATTGCACACGCTGCAGGGTTTGACGCTCTTGCTCTACAGACCTGCATCCCTTGTGCCTCCTTACTTGGTAAAACAGATTGCCAACAACATGGGGAAGAAATTTTGTGTGCTTCGTATGCATCTGTGCAAAAGGGAATGTTTTCATGCAAGTACGGAATATAAAATTTGAAGTGTTTTATTTTTGTCTTGCTCTATCACCTGGCACACTGCAAAGGAAACTATAATTATTATTTATAAGCATAATATCTAACTGCACTTTCACCTTACAGAGTAAAATGCTAATCCTGGAAATAGCTCAGCCTACATTAAATGCAGACATATGGCCACATTTACATTATAAAGAAATTGCACAAGAGGATGAATCTCTAGATTGATGCAGTGCTTGTAAATAAACCAAGTACCACAAGCAGATCAGGGACTTGACTTCAAATTATATTCATTCTGATGCCCTATACCCAACTTATGTCATCCAAAGCTATGCAAAGGTCAGTTATTGGTTTGGACCCTTACTGATGGCTTAATGTGCATTTTGGTAGCGTCACAGAGGGGACTTTAATTTCATCGAGTTCCCCTGCCCCAGCACTGCTGTGCAAATCACAGCAACATGTGGTAAAGGGGGCAAGGTCATTCACTTCAAAACTACAGTAGGTCTGTGAAATGAATTCACAGAACCACAGAATCATAGAATGGTTTGGGTGGGAAGTGGGCCTTGAAGATCATTTAGTTCCAACCCCCCTACAGATGCTGGCAAAAATAATTTTACAACATTTAAGCCACATCAGTGCAGGTCCTATGGCTCAGACGGGCAGCCCCAGGTTCTCACAAGGTTACACCCCTCAGCTGTTACACACATCCTCGTGCCTGCCCTCGACTGCGAGCAGGGAAAGGCAACCCAAAGCACCTTGGCCTAGGAGGAAAGCAAGCTAAAAGCTGAATCGATTTGCTCATCATTTCTCTGGCTAAAAGCATGCTCACGTTACACAGGGTAACATTTCTAAGCCATGGTAACGTGATCATTCCTACATGCCGATGACTGACTTAGAGATTCACCAGTTATTGCTAGAAGAGGCATAAATACCGCTCTTCTGACTCCCACTCATCGGCACAGATCAGAGAAGACCATGTGGAGATGGGCAGAAACTGGGGCAATCTTTGGGCTATTCAACAGGTCCGATATACCTGAAGTGTCCAAAGGCACATATATATTAAACACAAACATCTGAATAAACACGTGATTCACTCAGCACTGCCCAGTTAGAGCAGACCATACAAGATATCTTGCATGGTGCATTTTATTAGTGGAAAAGCAAGACTATTTTAAAAGCTGCCACTTACTGATGGCTTGTAATATGTTGTTAAAAAGCCTGAAAATGAGTTAAACAGACACTTTGCTTCAGGAAGAATGAAATGGGAATGACTGGTACATGTCTTGGTCTCAACACAAAAGACTTAACCAGTCTGATGATAAACAAATGGCTGCAAGACTAACAACAAAAGCTTGACAGTTAGAGGATTGAGTGCATGTATGAATTTACCATGGGATTAATTTAATTTACATGCAAGCAACATTAAAGAGAACAGAAAATCTATTGCATTCACTAACAAATCAAAAAAACTGTGAAGACTGGCATTTAATACAGCTTAAGCAAGCAAAACATACACTATATAAGCAGGGATCTTTCCAAAAACCCCGCTTTTTGATCCCATGAAGAGACAAGAGTGCTGTGTTCAAGTGCTAGAAAGGCTCATGATCCCTGCCTGCCTAATGATTTGAACATATTAAACTAGTATTCTAACACACTTAATACAGTGTAACAAAGCCAGTTCTCTTCTGATATCTGACACCTTTAAACAATTAATATGTTCCAGGACAAGCTGTATTTCTAGTAAGTAAGTGGATCTCAGTATAAAATAATCAAGAGATGTTCTTCCTATCAGCTGAGTGATTGTAACACGAAAAGATAGCAACGTTATTGCACAAGAACCACTAAGCTTCCCCCTCAAAGATGCTGGGTTTTAAATATTTCATAAAGTTGCTTTTTCAAGTGGCACTAAATATTTTTAAAGATGTTACCTCCTCACTAAATGTCTCCTTAAGTGGCTTTTTCTAACAAGGCAGCTGCTTTCCAGCCATTTAGCTTTTCTACACACTCCAAACATCACACACCGGTGCCTGACTCCTCACAGGGCCTGACCATTTTCCGAGCACACACACAGACCAGCAAGCACATGAGTGTCTAAGCATAGGTAGCATTGAATTACCACACATATGTTTATCAGAGTATTAGATTGTTACTGTCATCTGGAGATACTGTTCTTGTGGGAGACAAGCTGGAAAAAAGCAGAAGGGAAACTGTTCAACTTTGATGAGGTTTGACAGCAGAAGCCCAAAGTTTCACAACCTTGTTTTAACTCTATGCCTTTCAGAAAACACAAAGTTTAAGCAATATTAAATTTTCAGTATATGCTTTTTCAGTATCTCCTTGATTTTTTGACTTTATGTAGCCCACAAGTACAACAGAAGGAGCAATTCCCAATGTAGCTCGTTACACACTTGAGCAAAGCTACATCCTGCGACAGGTCCTTGAGATCTGTTCAAGAAATGGCCAGAGAGCCATACACTTCTCTGAAGAATCCACCTTTCTTCCAGGGTGGAAGCTGCCCTCTTCCAGCTACCAGCAATTGAACCCACCTCAGCTTTTCTTGCCATGCTGTTGAAGCAATACACACTCTTTGCCACCAGCCAAGTCCTACTCTGCTCCTCATTTCTTCAGAATCACTTTTTCACAACTTCTTTTCATCTTTTTTTTACAAGCGACAGCTCAGGTCTCTATCTTAGAGACCTGAAAGTGAATTCATATCAGACTAAGTGCTCATCATCGCGATGAAGGACAGTTTTAAAACAATTTTGCCATTATCTCCTCGTCCAAAAAATCCCGTTATTGTGAGAAAATTCCACAGGATGCATCTTCATTGTCCCGTGATCACACCCTGCTTGCTCACGTGTACCTGAATACAGCCTTCATCATGCTGTTCATATTACGAAAGCAAATGGTGACCCTGAAAATACATTTTATATATGTGTATTTCTCTGCACACCCCCACAGGTGTTCAAGCCAGTTTTTATCAAAAGAAATAACAGCAATAACTACGTGCTCATTAAGAAACACAGACTTCAGAGCTCTGTCTAGTGAGGCTTTGTGAGGATTCTTCTCACTTGTAGCTGCTGACAACAACAAACGTGGAGTATTACAAGCAGCAGAATAGAGTAGCATAAACCAGTTTTACCATTCTCCCAATTTGCAACACCTAAATACAAAAATTGTCGTGTTTTTACAATCAGCTAAATGCCAGCTGCAACGGTATCATTACGTCTTACCAGATCTAACAAATTAACAAGCAAAGCAATTAAGACCGTATTAGAGACCTTACTCTCACAACATAATCAAAAATGCTTCTTTACTTCTAACAAAAAACATAGATGTCAAAACAAAAGCTCAGAGCTTCAATTCTCATTTTCTGGCTGAGCAAAGGCAGTTAATCTGGTTCTAAAACGGCATCTGGTTTTGAGAAGCAGCTTGCAAAGATCTGGGATATGAAATGGCACAAACCTCAAAAAAATACAAAAAAGAAAGCAATCATTAGGGAGATATAGGCAGAAAGGAAAAATATGCAGAAAAGAAAAGTGAAACAGGAGCACATTAAAAAGGACATGGACTATACCAGAGAATTGCATTTAACAAGTCATCCTTTCAATTACAAGTAATGTAGTTATAAGCATCTCCCACTCCTCCAAATCATCAATATAAAATGGAACAAGGAAGAAAGAAAAGGCAGCAAGAAACATAAAATACTAAAGTTTACCATATGGTTTTAAAAAAAAAAAAAAAAAAAAAAAAAAGAGTTGGGCTACATCAAGGAAAGTAATCACTAAAATCTGTTTATTTTCTTTCAAGTATTTCTCAAATACACGTCTCTGTCATGAAAACGATGGCTCACCAGGCAATCTTGGTATCCTAGGATTTTATTTCATTTCTTTAAAGTGTTCAAGGATGCATAACAACTTGTCAGCATTGCCTTTTAAAGTTTTATGATGTTTTCTCTCCTTCCTTTCACGGCCAAGTTTGGTACTTTATCCGGAGTGCAAGCGGCATAGCTGCGCCACCCCAGTGACTTAGCAGGCACCTCGCTCCCCACCACAGAGAAGGGAGGACAGAGGAAAACGGCACAGCTGCCCCCCAGAGCAAAGCAGCACAAAACCCTCAGCCAGTTATGGCCTCTGCTTCCCTGCAGCCATCAAGGGTGAAAGAGAACAAACAGATGTGAGAGCTAATCCTGTTATGAAAAAGTTGACAATAATGTGTATTTCTGCAGTCTACGGCGTCCCTGGGAAATGGATGTTGCAAAAGCGGGATGCTTCTTCAGATTAAATAACCACACGTCTTGGCTGCTTTCATATTTTGTTACAACTAAAAAATTAATTTAGGGGTATTGGTGTCTAGCATTTGTCTGCTGTGAAGCTCAACTTCATTCAATTTACGTCTGTCATTTTAAAAATTCAGTCTATGAAGAAATGATGGTTGTGGTAGATGGTAAGTGATAAGAATGACAATCTAGTCAGGATGGCAAAATTGAGAAAATTAAATTGTACAGCTGCAGAGGAATCATCAGTGAGATCTAAGTCCAATGCAACACAGGTATTTCTAAATATTTGCCGTGAGAGTAGCAAATTTGACTTTCTTTTTTTCTTCCTCAAAAAGAAACCTTCAGTGGATTTAGATCATCTCAGTAACTAGAAAAATCACTTAAGGAGAGTCAGCTAAAATGCACTGGGAGGTCAAAGAGCTGCGCTAGAAAACGAATGGACCCACCAAGGTGAGATTTGCACAGAGCAGGATGACACAGAATGCTAACCAAGCTAGGGAGGTTTTACACAGACTGGGAAAAGAACACACAGCGGGAAAATAAGGCAAAGATTAAAAGACATAGAGGTCAGGAATAAAACTTTTGTTTCTAACTGTGTAGAACTACTTCATGTTTAATTCTCTCTGTTCACAAGAGAAAGAACAAATACATCCACAAAAATACACAACTTAGAGCAATTAACAGGGCAGAAATAAATCTGTCAGCTCCTGACAAGGCTCACATTATTCTTACAAAATACAAGCAAGCCTATCTTACAAGTATTTTAACCCAGGATTTATCAAAGCACCTTCCTGAGAAGCTGAAAACTATATCTGATCAACCAAAGGCAGTGGAGAAGTCATGGCACAACCAGAGACTCCAGAAAACTTAAAACTCTACCCACAGCCAAATGCTGCATTTGTGGCAACGGATTTGAGGAGTGGAGGAGGGAAGGGGGAAGTGATAAGAATAGGATGAAGTGAGTGGTCCCAATGATGCTAGTGAGATTATGTATAGCATAAGCACATGCCACTATAAGTGCAGACTGCACAATCCACCCCCAACAATCTACACATCAAGGAAGCACTAGCAACATCCACGGAATTCTTTTAATTCACCTTTTATACAGACTACTACTGGGAATCATTTAGATAGATCTATGTTGAAATGCTGGAGCGAGTTCAAATAAAAGCCACACCATAATCAAGGCTAGAGGAACTGATGTATGAAGAAAGAGGAAAACAGCTAAGCATGCCAAGCTTGGAAAAGATGCAAGTAACGAGGATTCTTACAGCTTACAAATATCTGAAGGATGTAACCATCGAGGAGAGATGGTAATTAGTCAGGACAAAATGGGCTTAACTTCAAATAACACAAAGGAAGCACAGTTGCAAAATAGTAATAGTTTCAGGAAACGCTTCCTGAGAGGAAAGTGCAACAACAGTTATTTTAAAGCACAGAGCATCCTATGTAGATGTCTACATTAGATCATCTTATGTGGAGTGAGTTGCAATCTATACTTCTATACCATGATCCTAATAAGTGGCTGCTGGACACAGGGGATGATCAAAGAGCCCTTTACCATTCTTTTTTTGAGGTGAATGATGCTGCCATCTGTTCCAAACCAAACCGCACAAAAGGTTTGTATGGAAATATAACTATATTGAGTACTTAAACATTCATTTAAATGAAAATTTTGAAGCGATTACAGCTAATAAACATGCTATTTCTAAACCTCCAAAGTGATATTATGATTCTGATAGACCATATGGTTTCAGTGTATTTATACTGCAATGAGCTCTTTGGAGCCTTTTTGCATGTCAGCTGTGACTGAGGAGGTGTAGCAGGGACACACAGCAGGTTTGAGGGGGTGGGGGGCTGCGGGAGGACCTGCTGGGGGACTTGTGGTGGACCCCACACCCGTTGTGGTGCGTTGTGACACTGCTGTGAGTCACCCACCCCACCCCAAGCCTCACCACTGCCAAATTTTGGGAAACGTTTCTTCAACTGAAGTCTTCCTTCCCAACCCCAATACCCACATCAATAATCAAATGTTGCTGTTAATTGGCAACAAATTAAATCAAGCAAAATTCCCTGTGTTGAGACTGTTTTTCCAGCAACAGGAGCAGCTGCTTTTCTAGAGACAGTATTTAATTTACTAAGACCCCATTCACTGGCTAACAGCACTGAGTTTGATCAAGACCTCCTGTGTCACTGGGAAAGTCATAGCTGCTGTAAGAGTGCCCATAAGTAAATGAGAAATGTTGCTGAATAACACAAAATGTCACTAACTTCCTGCAACGTCAGCCCTGTTCTTTAGAGGGACACCAGGAGAACCTCTGCAGAGGAGGGGCACTAAGTATTCCTTCTTCATAGTCACTGAGCTATTAATATTTTTTAACTTTTTCTCACTGTGCCCATGGAGTTATGTCACGAGACGGAAGTACAGTCACTTTAACTCTATTGCAAACCTGCCGTTCGGTTGAAACTGTGGCCCATTAGTAATTAATCTTAGAAACTGGAGGCAACAATAACTCTCTCCACTGCACTGATAGCACTGCTCATCCTGCATTTACAGCTGGTACCAGGACCCCTGACAGGGGAGAGAACCAGGGCAATGTGTCAGCTACTGCAAAAGGAGACAGGAGCCCCTGACTTTGTAACCCACAACTCGCCAAAACCCTTCTCTTCATTTCTTTTTCTGCAGCTGAACACGCGCTTGGAGAGACAAAAGGTCTGGGTTTGTTTTTTTTTTCGTCCTCTAGAAGCACCCATGTGAGACTCATTAATGTTAATTGGATTTATGAACGCCTGTTGAAAAGAGGAGAAACTGTAAAGATTTCTTCCCATTTGCAGGGAAACAATCAAAGGAATAATTTCTTATTCATCTCGCTGATGAAGAGACGAGGAAATAATGGATGAGTCACTTTACATTATGATTCAAAATTCTTAAAATAGGAGAGATGAAAACACTGATTTCTGTACGGGTCATATTCATGTAAGGGACTCTTTCTAAGAATCCAATTTGAACCTTCAAGTGTAGTCCTGCTTCTAATTACCCAACTCCAAGAATAAATCATGGTCTCTGAATTGTAATTATACAGATTTGTTGCTATAATTCAATTTGTCAGGTGTAAAATACAAGTGTAATTTCCTCTACACCCCCCCCGGTAGCCTTCAAAGAGACACTGAACTTGAGCCATTGATAATTTATTCCATATTGTAGCTTTCACATTTACTAGGCATACAGCTTCTGACAGATTTTTTTTTTTTTTTTTAGAAGGTGATTATATACAGCTCTGGTTACTCCACTAACTGATTTGAAAATAAATCCACAGTCATCTCTTGGCTACAATACAGTCAGCATTAGGCACTACCTGGCCTGCAGTGACCAAGGCAAGCTTATAATTTCTCCTGCCTGTAATGGGCACGAGGATAAACATACACAATCTTTGCATGCACAGATTTGCTCTATAGGAACTTCTTCAAGGTTAGTTTTCTGCTCAGTCCCAGTCAGCTAAGTGGAAACTCTTTGTATCAACTAGCCCCCTCTTACAGAGAAGAGAGATTCAGCTTTGGCACTCACTGCCTGCCCTCAGAATCATATTTCCTCTACATAAATCATCAGCTGTAAGACATCAGTACAATGCCACACCAATTCATTAAACAATGAGTCCGAATATACAGAATGTATATTAAAAATATAATATATATAAATATTTATATGTTAATATAAAAATATATATAGAAATATGTCTATAATATGAACTAAGCATACATCTAAAACAAACCGAAAAAATCAACCCCCTCAGCACACCATACCTGTTGTACGAAAAGATGCAAAATACCTGACCAGTTTTCTGGAAATACTCAAACTATGAAAGTATACACTGCCCAGACCACAGTGTGAGAGCTCTGTGGGCTGAAGAAGAGAAGCTTGATGTTTTTTTCCTTATTTTCTCCCTCTTTGAAACAACCTGCATGTCCAGAAATGCAGGAGTGCAGCGCATAATGCCTGTAGAAAATGCTTGGCTTGAGTTTTCCTTGCCTCTGCATAAAGCTGTTCTAATGACAACAAATCAATTCCTCCATCAGTTGCGCTCCTGAATACCTTTTAAAAGCCTTTCCAAAATTAAGATTATATACTCCAGCAATTTTTAATATGAAAAAGTGTAATCAATAAAATACTGATGATAATGCATATGATTTGTGGAGAGTGAGAGCTAAATATGAATGAGCTTTGGACAAGTTCCGAGTCTATCATCTTTCCTAATTACAAGTTGGGTCACTGACTGCGAATCGCATGACTCAGCTCGGGAATCCCTACAACAAAGAAATCCTAAGTAGATTTAATAGTTGTATTTGATTTATTTGTTACTCAGAGCTGGACCAAGCCCTGTGTTTCAGGCCTCTGACAGATGAGGGGCTCCCCAGAGGCAGTTTGCGCAGGCACCGCTCCTGCCAGCCAGCCGTCATCTGGGATGAGTATGAGGGAAGCCACGAGCACCCAGGGGTCCCAAAAGGCTGGGAGCAGGGGCAGTGCAGGGACATGCCTCGCTCCCCAAGGAACCTCATTACACAGATTAAATTAAAAGCCACTCTCCTACAGATCAAACGCGGAATTGTAACCTTGACTAAGGATGGAAGGGACATTTAGTCCTACGCTTTGCTTAAAAGCACAGTAAATTAAGGCTGCTCAGTCATCTGAACATCTACTCCAACAGTAGAGATGCCACGGTCTCTCTGACCACCTCTTTCCAGTGCTTGACCACCCTCAATTTTTTCCATTTTTCCTTTTATCTGGATCAGGATTTCCCATCTCTTAACCTGAGCTTGTTGCCTCCTATTACACAAGCCCAAGACAAGTCTGACTGGCCAAAAATCCTCCAAGTCCATCTGGTTTCCCCACGCAAGGACCTGATCAAACAAGGCAGACGGGGCCACTGCCACCGTGAATATGCTGACAACAAAAGGCAAACCTTTGCCACAGCCTTTCTCCAGCTCCATCTTAGTATCAGCCACCGTAATAATTTGTTATCCCTTGTTAACTCCACCTGTTCTCTCTACGGAGTACCTTGGGTGTTTTTGTTTCCTTCACATACCCAGCTGCAGTTTCCTTTCAGAAACCAGAGGACTGGAAAACTCCACTTTTCCTTCTGTACCTCTCAGTGTTTTATACAGCAGGTCCTCTCTGGGCACACCGTGGGCAGTTGCCAGCAAAACACTACAGGTACCAGGTTTCACTAGACTTTTCTAATTACACTGCTTGACACTTCCATACCCAGGAGCACTCAAAGGTGTTTCATAAAGAAACCCTCAAGTATTTCTGACATCCTGTTGGTAGCGAGTTTTTCTTTCTGCTCAACAGGCCGTTACTATTAAAACTCCACAGACCTTTGGAAGTGGTCCTTTAAGACTGCTTTAATCTCTTTCTAATCCTTAATTCTTCCTGATATCTCATGCAAATTCGTTTATTTGCCAAACAAACAGGTGTCAGGTGATTTATCAGCTCATTCACACAGCAGAAGGACAAGCAAATATTATCTTGAGTTTTCTCCCTCATGAAATATTTTTCTTAAAACTAATCAGAAAAAAAATCAATATTACTTTTAGAAACACCAATGCAAAGAAGCAAAAAAACCCACATCTATTCAGCCGTATGTTCAACTGCTACCCCCAGAGTACTCTGAAGCATTAACTATATTTTAAGAACGTTTCATAAATAAGCAGAATAAAAGGTACTTTGCTTAAAAAAAAAAAGGCTAACAACCTTGCTTTATCTGTATAAACAGTTGTTTACTGCTCATGTAAAAGATCATAATGTTTTTTATGCGATTACATGAAGTTTCCAGAGTCCCACTTTTAAGCAAACCTAAAAACTTTTTTTGACAATTAAGAATATTTTGTGAAAATAGAATACTAAGAGGAAAAAAAAACCCCCAAAAACATGGAGACTATAGTCACAGTGTGCTATGGCAAGTATATAAGAAGCCTATTTATACCACTTCTTTACTTTGCCTTTTATTTTTTAAATTCAGAAACCAAACCAAATGAGTGTTCAACATCTAGATAAACATTTTCCTGTGTTATTCGAAATGGGGAAGAGATTTTGAGTTAATAGAATGGGAAAGTCTTTCTTGGTGTCTCCTATGAGCTTCCTGTTTTCTCAATATTAATGTTTAAGGGTATAAAAACAAGTTTACCAAACACCTATGAAAAATACCACGGACTTATGTAATAAATAAAATAATTGCATAAAAACACTATGTAACTACATAATGTAAAATTTACCTTTGCTAATTATTTTGAGTCTCTTGGTCCAGAGAAGCTTATTACTGTAGCCACAAGTACACCTTGAACCTTTTCCAAAGGCTGCCCCAGCCAATTACTCCTTGCCCACCGGGAGCAGAAGGCAAAGAGCCATCCCAGAGCCACTGTCTCAGCCATCTCAGACCTCAGCACCAAGCCTGGGACAGGTTTGTGTTGGATCCCAAAATATAATATCTGC
>VZRE01003953.1:0-236168 GCA_013396775.1 Cephalopterus ornatus | reverse complement strand
TTGGGGTGTTCGGTGAGTTTTTGGGGGGCTGGCGCTGTTCAGTCAGTTTGCGGAATAATGAGCTGGTGAGAGCTTCAGAGGCAGTTTGGGTGTCTGGGAGGAAATGGTTTCTCTTCCCTCGTGGCAGCATGTGACACGACCACTTATTCTCAGCTTCTTGTCTCTTTCAAGTGTTGGTGGGATTTTGCACCTGTTCATAAACATGCTTTCTGTTGTCCAGTCTGTACACACGTGCATTCTCATTCCACTCTAATATTGGATGTTACATTAGTCTGATTGGACTCATGCAAAATACTCTGTGGAAGAAATTACAGCTATTTTATTTATTTATTTATTTATTTATTTTTTAATCTGGGCAGACTCCTATAAGCTGAGGCATTTTCAACAGATTCAACCTCATGCAAGGACTAGCAATGGTTCTGTTTATGCTACTGCATCTGTGTATAGATACAGGTCAATAGTAGTCTGTTTGCTCTAGAACTGCAAGTTAAACTTTGGAGGGTTGGGTTGGTTTGTTTCAGGTTTTTTGAGAAAAAAGCGAATGGGAGAAGTAAACATTAAATTACCACTACTATTCCTAGCAAATTTGAAGCATTTTAAGGGTGCTTATACTTCCACTGTTGAGCACCAAATAAACCTGACAATCTGAAGTACTGTGCTGCAGTACAGAAGAAGTTTATGAACTTATGCACACGGTTAATTTCACATAAAAGTAGTATTAAGACAGTTCTATAGTATCAATGCACATTTTTACGGAAATTACACTTTTTTGCTTACTTAAACCTATGTAGCTGTTTGATATAGTTCATAATCTTCCATGTATGCAAATCTACATATAGACTTAGTTCATGTGAAGCCAGTGGCTTCTCTTCTGTGTGGCCAGGCATCTTCAGGCTCAGGAAGAAAACTACTTGCTGGTTGTCTAAAAGTCGCTATTCTACAAAGAATACTATCCACTAGAATTTATACCAGCACATCTTCAGTGTCAGTGGTATGAAGTAGTCTTATTTTAGTGGTCATGTGTCAAACACCATGAAATGGCTTTACTTGTAGAGCATGGTGTGGTTTTGGGCACATTGCAGGAGAAGGTGATGGGAGTTGATGGGGAAAGACATTTATAGAGTGATTTCTCATTTTGAGCCTGATAGAATGATTCCAAACTGTATTTAAACTTCATTTGAACTGGTTTTGAGAAGAGATGTTGAAGGATATAACAAATTAATCAGAAATGACTGGGTTACAAGTGTCTTTGTACACTTGTCAGTGTGGATGTGGTCCGTTAGTACAGCTCATCTGCTGGCCTGCTCTCATTGCGAAGGAGGAGGATCAGTGTGCTTGCATGCCTGTTTTATAGCATGTTGTCAGAGGGAAGCACAGATTGTGCCCCGAAGAAAATTCATAGATATACGAGTGGGTGTCAGCAAAGTTAGTGAAGCTTGAGATTCTCTCTAAACACAGGCAGCTGACTTTTGCTCATGCTTAACCTAGCCTGCCTATTGAGTTTAGCCTAGAACATATTATTACCCCTCTCAAGACAAGGCCTGTAATCTTTTTTTGGATTCCCGATGTTATTTATGCAACTTGGAAAGGCAAAGTCCTAGATTCTTTGATGGAAGTGTAGTGGCACAGGAATCAAAAGAAAAGCTGGTTGATAAAACAACATTGGTTTAGCTGAATCTCTGATACTTAACCATTCTTCCTTCAGAATCTGGAAAATGCAAGGCAGCTCTGGACAACTGTAGCTCGACATTTAAGTACTGTGACAGTGAATTACTGAGCAAGAGGGAGCATTCTGAGTGAGTCCCAAAGCAGAAGGCAGTTAAGTACGTAAGTCAAAGAATTTAGCATTTTATGGAATCCTGAGTTCAGCCTGTGCCTTAAAATATCTGAATGCTATTTCTTCAGCCATTATTGTGTTAACTCATTCCTGCACTCAATTAGCGTGCTGGAAAAGCAAACTGAATGAAAAGGATGCCAGTACAACTGGCTGAGGCCTTTAATTGTTCCCTTTCTTCAAGCTGTGTTATTAAAGTCTTTGTCCCAAAGACCTGGAAAAGTGAATAGCTGAGACTTCAGTGTTCCTTGTGCAAAACACACCTTGTGAGCCCTTGAGCATAGTACAGAACTCTTGGAGGAATGTGCGGGGTACTGTAAGCAAAATTTAGAGTATTTTTTAGAGTAGTTCTAACCGGTCCAATATATAATCTAAGGAAGAACTTGCTTTCACTTGGTGATACATATAGAAATGAGGACTGAGATGTGAAGAACACCAGATAGGAGTTAATTATATTATTATACTTACTATTGGCAAAACTTTACCAGGAAAAAAGTAATTTTTTTATTTAAGCTTCTGATTAATCTTGGTTGTTTAAATTACTGATGTAGGTCTAGAGGGACAACTGTGTAGAGACATGCTTGGGTATGGGCTAAATGAAGCTCTTGGGAAGGAAGAAATTGGATACAATTCTGTGTGTACTCTTAGTAGATGAATAGGGGCAGAGCAATTCTACGCCAGCCCACCATCTTTGTAGGCCCAGAATGAGCTCTAGGAATTAGTAACCTTTTTAATGGGGTGGGGTAAAGGTGGTTTAATTTTGCAAGTAATATTGATACCTGCTAAAGGAAATCCTTGTCTCACAAAGTAGTAATGCTAAAATTCACAGTTCGAGTCTACTTTGGGATAGTATTTAAATTCTTTCACTTAGGAATAAAGATAACTATGTAAAGGAAGTGTAGCCCTAACATTAGTTTAAGAAAAACCCATACCACCACAACAGACTTTTAATAATGCAAGCATTTGTTGTCCCTGACTTCTAGACATAGCAGTATTACTCTTGTAATACTGTACTCTTGGCTGGGTTGGATCCTTTGAAAATCTTATGAAATCCTGGAACTATAGGGCACAGAAAAAAGTGATCGGAGAATGCATACATCTTTGCCTTCTTTGTTTGTTTACTTCAGCCTGCAGATGTTGAAAAAATAGTATATTAATGAAGAACAGTACTTTCCATCTTGCTTCTTAAAAAATTTTGACAATAGGAGAAATCTTTGTTTTGTAAAGCTTCCAGTAATACATCTCACCATAGATTTAGAAATAAATATGTCTAAGTCATGTTAAACTTTGAGTTAAAAAATAAATTAATATAATTTTTAGACCAACAACTTACTGGTGTTTATTAAACAAAATGCCCAAAGGAGAAAATAAAAAAATTTTAAAAAAAAGTCAAAAGTGTGGATAATTTTCCTTTTTTGAAAACTCACTTCTCAATAGTACTTCTATGAAGTTAATTACCTGCCTTTAACTCAGATTTCTCAAAGGGAATTCCATGTAAGAAAAGGCTCGTGAGAGAGAGCATGAGAGCTCTCTGAGGCTCTTACTGATGTACCACTGACAGTGACGAGCACACCTTGATGACATGTCATAAACACAAAACTGAAATGACTATGTAAGTTTATTTAGCTCTTGTGGTGTACTCTGAAACTATTCCTTTATTACTCTTTTAATTACACAACTAATCTTACAACTTTTGAGTGAATTTCCGTGATGTAGTCATAACCCTCCTAGCAATTGCTGCACACCTTCTACTTAAAATTTGTCTTCTATGTTTACATACTTATACCCAGGGCTAGGTGTAGGCATATAATCACCCAGCCAAGTAGGCAGATGTTACGAGGAGTGGAGTGCAACAAACTTTATCTTACTATCTGTTTTACTAATTCTGGACCCTGGGAAGACTTGAAGACAGTGAGAAAAGAGTGCTCCAGGGGAAGGGGGCTCATTCCTGTTATGGTCTCATATTTTGATTTTCCATCCTTCTCTTACAAGTAAAAATTGCCGTATGCCAGTTACTGTCACTGGAACCTTGTGGAGAGGAAAGCCCTACCTGTGCAGAACCAGCTGTAAGATCAGACCTCATTTCTCTAAAGAAGATCAACTTGGATTATTTGAAGTAATAACAACATGCTTTATGCTTTTACATTAAGGCTATGAGCCTACAAGCGGATCAACATGATCGATCTGTACACCTTTGCTAAGTCCCAGTGATTCTAATTAAACTTGATTTTAGGATCCAGCTTATACTTGGTGGAGTTTCTGCAGTGAGCTGTGCCCAGATGGACTCCTGTGCTTTCGTTGAATGCACTGAGTGAATAGGGCCCGGTGCAACATTGGTAACATCATTTTCCAACAATGTAGATAAAGGATCATTCCAAGTAAGGTAACTGTACCTTTGGATGCTTCCTGGTCTCATTGCTTTATTTCTATTTATGTATTTGTATAAAGCAATGTTTGTATTGTTTTATATGCAAGAGCATTACTTCAGATGGTGACTGGTTGAAAGTACCTTAGTTTGTTACAAAACCAAGGCAAGATGCATTCGAGTGATTTGCAATATGTTCTCCTGTTAGAAAGAAGGATGATTTTCTGAAGAAATGTGGGTGGCTGGGACCTAAAGTTGCTGTGAATAGACATTAGAAAATTTGGGCTCAGGAGATAATTGAGCGTTATCTTATGCAGCATTAGGATGTGCAACTTTCCATGATTCTAGGAAAATCAAATTCCTACAAAAGGCTTTTCAAATATAAAACAAACAAAAAGTTTCACGACATAGCTGAAGTCCCAGTCTGCATTTGGAGGAAAGGGAAATGTATTGCAAAGGATGAGTCAGACAGGGGCATCCCCAGAGAAATCTTTGCAAAGCAGGAGGTCTGTGCTTGAAAGGCTGCTGCAGGGATGTTTCTTGCATGCTTATAAGGTGGGGTTTGACCTGCCTGTGGGCAGCATGTCACTGCCAGGAATACTGGCCTGCAGATTTGAAGCAGCTCCCAGCAGGGTATGAAGAAGGCAGAAGGTTCTGTCTGTTGTCCTCTGCATCATGGTACTGACAGACTGGTCTCACCCTGTGTTGTGGAAGTTGATATGTGTGACTTGTGAACTTTTGATTGTCCTCAACCAATTTTAATTTGCTGTTTTGAAATCTACAGCAAAGACTGACAGAAACAGGAACTAGGTCCTTTGCATGAAAACATGTACAGCTGCAGTGACACGTCTGGTGATACAGTGTCTGTACGTCAGCACTTTCTTCAGCTCTAGTATGTTCATGGACACAATAAATAACTATGTCAAATGGTCCTGAAACAAACTTCATCAGACACTCAGTCTTAGATGGTAATGATTTTTGGTCATGATTAACTTGATGGCTGTTTTTTCTCTCCATGTCTTTATCTCTTCTCAGAGGCAATAGCCTGCATATGTAACTCTGTTAGGGATTGAAGTCCTAAGTAGTTATTAACTTGTACTTAGTATGCAATGTCTCTGAATTAAAAGGGCAGATCTATCTTCATCTAATGAACACTTAGAAGAAGAGAGTTACCCGGCAGGTTTATAGCTAGCTCTAATTGCATTCTCCTTGCTCTGCTGGGACTGACATCCTGAGGAGAGAAGAGAGCTTAACAATTTTCAGAGAAAATGACAATTGCATCAAACAATATCAAGAGAAAGACACATTCAAAAAAGTGCTGATACAAAATATGTTACTGCTTCTCCTTCTCTCTTCCTTGTCTTAATTTCCTGTCTTCTCTCACCCTCAATTTTTTTTTCTCATTCTGTGGCAGACAAACTTGCTGTCGTGTAATTTACTGCAACTTCACATTGCTTTGATTCATGTTCTGCTGCTTATGTACCCTGTGGTTCAGAGATGGCTTGTTAAGGTGTATTCCACTTAATTAAGTATTGTTTAAGCACAAGTGAGGAAGTAAGACTAGTATCTCTTTTTTTTTTCCCCATCTTTTTTTTTCTTTCTTCTTTCTCTCCCACCCCTGGAGTGAGATGGTCATAATAGAAGTGAGCAGGGAAGTTAATCACACATATACCTTTTTAACTAGCTGTAACTGAAACTTTCACACGTTTCAGGTTCTTCAAAGGCATTTTCTTTTATGTGAATGAATCTGCTGGCACTCTTATGTTTTCTGTTAAAAACACAATGTTGAAAGGCTTGGGTGAGATTTCTATACTGGAAACTAGTTGCAATGTTAATTGTGAAGTGAATCTTCTGACTGGAAAGTGAAATTATTAGGCAACTGAGAGATTAATTAAATTCTTGTGCTTCTCTTAATTTTCTTAGATACAGAGAAGCCAGTGATTTTTTTAAAGTGTAATACATTTTCTTGTAAGCACTTAATGTTATGGTTTTTATGTTCTAGGGCAAACACTAAATGTCTAAAGGATTAAGCTGAATCAGTGTGGGTTAAGTTGCTTCAAAGAATCTTGAAATGCATTCACTGAAATCCCACATTGTCAGTCTGGCCTTGGATTTGAACCATTTATCATAATCACTTAATGAAATATTAGAAATATAAAACACTTCCAAGTTGATTTGCTGCCTAGCAGGTAGTTTGCAGTTAGTGAACTTGTTTCTTCTTTATAAGAAAAATGAGGCTAGAAGCTACTGAGGAACATGTGGAAAAACATTTTGGAGCCTTGATCTGTTTTCTGTATCTACACTGTCAAGGAGCAGTCAGCCAGAGGCAAACTGAGGTGGAGTTAATGGAGGAGAGGACTAAAGTATGCTGGGTTGATATTTGAAACATGATAATCTGGGTTTTCTTTATGCTCATTTACCTCTGCTTGCTGCCGTGTTGACATGTTAGCTTTAATGAAGGCAGGTTTTACACAAGTGCTAGAAATGTCTCCAGCTAATGGAGTGCCTTATTCAGCATGCTCTCATTCTTTGCCTCTCGACATGTTCTTTGCTTTCTTCTGTCTGTTCCTTGCACACACACACCCCCCTACTGGAACTAGTGCAGCATAAAAATGAAGTGTAAAAACCTAAAACCAAAATAAAAAGGTTTGCCCTCCTCCTGTCCTGTATTCTTTCTCTCCATTCTGAGATCAATTTAGTAGGCCATTGCACTGTAATGTCCTTAATGACTATTTGATTGAGATAAGAGAGCTTAGATTAGTTGGACCTGAGCTGAGTGTGGTCGTGATAATGATGGACATGATGAGGATATATCAATGATACGTCTCACTATGTTTGGAACCATGGCTGAATTCTGTAGCACAGAAGTGCACAATTACCTTAATAGTTGCATAAACAGCCTAATGTTTGGGTTTTATTTAATTAATTGTGATAGATAATAGTAACAGTTATTAGAAAAAACCACCACAACTAGACATTAAAAGCATGTATTTTCCCATGGACCTAAACAAAACAGTAAATCCAGTTGTTATTTACACTTGCTATGCAGGTAGAAGTTGATTTAACATTAGAAAAGTGCAGTAATAGGCAGGATAATAATAGGATAATAAAATTGTATACTGTATTATGAGGCTTTCAGACTTTAGATACAGCAGTCAGTATATTATAACTTGTTTTCATAACATTCAGATTATCTTATCAATCAGAAATATGAATATTTCATAAGTATAGTATAACAGAAGTCATTGAAAAGGAAAAGGTGAAGCAGAGGCCAGTGAGGATTGCCATTCGCAGGCTGTCCTTAACTCTGCTTATTGCTTCCCCTTTTCCCAGCAAATCCAGTATTTAAGAAGGATTCTAAGACCCATATAATCACTGAGGATTTACTTGGTGCCTCAGAGCTGCCTTCAGCAACAACACTGCTGTTTTGTTTTTTGAACATACACCTCACCTTTACAAGGTAGAGATAGATGTTATCAGGAAGTATTTTGAATAGTCACAACTGTAAATTTTTGCTTGAAATTAACATTTGAAATTCAAGTAGATGTAGGTTCAACTTTTGGTCTTATGCTGGCAGAAGGTACTGTAGTTCTACAACCATCTTAGATACAACTGATACAAATGGGGATTTAAGCTAATGAGGTCAAGTTTATTTTTCTCTTGTGTCAGTACAAAATATTCTTAATTCTCAATTTGATATAAAAATATAGAAGAATTCTAAATATATAATAGGCTAAGGTTCAGGGTAAGGTAGAATAATCTCTACTGGCAAAAAGTTCTTCTAGTGTCTCTGGTGAATAGAGAGCATAGTACTCTGATAAACTGCTTAATATTTCTTAATGCTTAATGTTTCTGAAGATTAGTGGGTGTGGATTAATTAAATTAAGGGTTTAACCAAAGTACTTAAGAATTGCAGTTTACCTCACACTGTTTCCAGTCTTTGCTGCAATACAGGCAAAATACAGAAACATTAGTGTTTATTCATTTTTTATTTGCAGCTTTCCTCTTACTTGCGTAATATGCAAGAACACAGTATTTCTAAGTGTCCTTAGCATAAAAAGGAAAAAAAAATCGGTAATGGCAAAGGTGAGTTAGTGAAAGAGTCTTTATAAAGGAAAAATTTTAATATTAAATTGCTCCATCTAGTGGCAATCTGCTATAACTGATTTTTTGCTTTAGCGATTATTAGCCTTTAGTAGTGATTATGCCTCTTAAGAATTTAAGATTGAGTTCTTCTTTTACATGGGAAGTCCTCTACCAAGGGAACTCCACATGTGACAAAGTAAAAACTTTGGTTTTCCTTCCAGTTTCTTCTGAGGAATTTTACTGTTTACGTCAGTGGAAGGAAGTCTCTGATTCTTTGTTGAAGAGTAAAAATACACAGTGAATCATGTACTGAGTACAGAACACTGAGATGCAGCTCATGTTCTAACAGGAGATAAATTTCAGTTGCAGATTGGTTCATCCAAACCTTCACTGGCATCGATACTGTACCTTTCATAATAATAATGAACTAATTGGACGATTTGTTAATGTCAATATACTTTGTATAATTCTTATACCAGTCAAGGCAAAAACACCTGTGTTTTCCAGTCATGTGAAAATGGGGAGAAAATTCGAAAGGAAAATGTTCAAGGAAAGGTTTAATCCAGACATTTCTGATGCTTTCTTCTTTTGCACACCTTGAAAAGATGAAGACAACCAAGAAGGGAGCTCTTGAGGAGGTTTGCGTATTGCCTGCTGCCCACTGCTGTGATCCTGTGTGCAGCTGGATAAACAGCATATGTATAGTAATGCTAATGTTGTTTTTTGAGGCTTGTCCCCATGGCATATGCCTTAAAGGTGGTACTATCATATGTATTCTTATGTGATTGGCCAATTATTTTTTACTTTATCTAATTATTATGTGTTTTATCATTTTTGTTCATTTTAATTTTATCCATTTTATCCAATTATTTTTTATGTTATCCGTCATATTTTAAGGTAGGGCTGCAGATAACTTTTCTATTTGTTCTGAGATTACGAGATGCCTAGAAGCTGTAGAATATTGTAAGCCAAAGCATGGAATCCTGTATAAAAAAACTGCTTCAGTCGTAATGCATCTTTTGATGCCTAGCATTAGTGAATTGCTATCCCACAGAAAGTCAGTTTTGCTCTAGAAAATAGCCTGACTGCTTGTCAACTTCAGAACACTGAGGAGCACCTCATTAGCATCACAGAAGTAAAAGCAGAATCGGTTTTGTGTTTCTAGGAAGTTCATTTTTAGAAGACAATTGAAATTACAGGAGTGGCAGGTTTTTGTTTCACCTAGTGGACAGAGATTGAGAAAATAACACTTTTCCCTTATAGTGAGTTCTCTGAAGGCAACTAATTTAAATTCAAAAATGCCAAACTTTTTTGGGGATCAGTTAGAAACTTTGCCCAGAACATGTTAATATCTCTCCAATGAAGGAACAATATTCCCATCTCTACAGGGTGGTTCACCTTGTCTAGTTTTTTTTAACCATTTTTGTGAAGATATTTGTGCTCAAAATACCATTTGCTGTGTATTTTTCATACCTTTCTCTGTTTAACAGGAAGTTGGAGCCCTCAGTCCTTGTTTTGATTTGACGTCGTTTTTTAAAGTGGAATGAACTTCCTTAATCGACTCAGTAAAGCAGAAAAATAGAGGGAACCTGCTTTCCAAAACTATTTCCAGAGACAGTGGGAAGCACTCAGTGGAGGCTTTTGTTAATGTAAACTGCAGAGTTGGCAGTCTTGGCCACTCTCTTCCTCACTAGGATGAGAATACAAGTTTTTCCATTCCCTCTATAGCCACACTTCGTGTCACTGAATGGGTAGATGCAAGGATAAAGGAAGTAGCTGAATTAATATACTCATTGAATCTTCTTTTTAACTATTGAGATTTCAGCAATGATGCCAATTAGAAAAATTGTAACTGCAGTTTTGGCATTCATATGAATTAAATTTCACAAGGGAATCAAATTCTGTGTAATGACATTCTTACAAGGGTTCTAATTCTGCTGGTTTTACTTGGTCAGAAGCCCTGTAAGTCCCTATAAGAACTCTAGGATCAGCATTTAGTAGTTGCCTCAGTTCAGTAATTGTTTTCTTTTATGCGACTTTTTAGAGTGCTCTGACAAGCACGGAATGAACAGCTTATCTTATCAAGATTTATAGTCAATAGCTTCTGTAGTCTTGTGAAGAAGACATCTGCTGTGCAAATAGCAAGGTTAAAGTGATTGCACATGAAGTAAATACAAACTTCAGCTAGTATTTCATCCTGAAAACCAGTCTGAACAATACTTAGATAACTTCATGTAATGGAAGCCCTTTCATAATCTTGACCCGTATACAATTTTGTCAAATCCAAGGTCAGATAGAATTTAAAAAATAAGCTTTATTTGAACTTCTGTAACCATTATTTCACAATTGTAAGCATGCTCTTTACCAAAAACAGTACTGGTATTGTTAGGTGGGTTTTTTTTTTAAATTCTCATATAAGCCTCAGAGTTTGATCAGTTGTAATAGAAAAGAAAATATTATCTATTTGTTTAGGAAATATCTTCTAAACCATTGCAGCTACAGACAAAAGGAGTTCATTTTGAGTTGATTAATGTGCTGTAAGTATCTGGAATTGCTTGGTCTAGTCACTTTGTTGCTTTCTCATCTCTCTGAAAAATCAAATGAAGTATCTGAAGATTCCTGATTGATGCTGTCAGCTTTGTACTGATATTACAGTGCATTTCAGGAAATGTTCAAAGTGAGGCAATAATTTTCAATTTATTTTCAAGTATGCCGCAGTAAAGTTTTTCTATCAGATTATACAAAGTCCATTTCCCGAAGAACTGTGCATTTTTGTGTTGTGCATTTTTGGGTAGCTGCCTTTACACATAGCCCTTAATAAATATGTATGAGAAAATGATGTATTGGTGATATTGCCTGCTTCTGTTGTACCATGCCAAAGTGCATTTTTTTCTCCATAACCCATATTGTGTCTTTTTTTTATATACAAACTTTAATTATATTATTTTCTTGGAAGCCATGTGTAAACTGGATTCATTTCATCATATGTGTACAAATTTTCCAAATCTTGCTTCAGAAATTTTCAGGACCAAATCCGTTAATTCATGGATAAGAATGTTAAAGTACAGGAAACTGTAACAAAGAAGATTATTTTCCTCCTAAATAGGGAACTTGGGTAAGATAGTATTATTAATTCCTATATTTGTTTTTCTCAGCTTGCAAGGAAAGCAGGAATTACCTAAAATTTTCAATTATGCAAAATTATATGTGGATGTGATTTGGCCAAAAGAAGTTCATGCACCTAAGCTGCATGAAGTTGTATAAAACTCTTATTGCTGATTTGGTTTTTTTATGAAAGCATTCAGCTTTTTGAAAGAGGACCGTAGCCTTTGGTATCCATAAGCTGTACATGCAAACTCTGCAGGAGATCTTGGGTGGTAATAAAGGTGGGAATACAGAAAACCTCTGAAATTCTCTCAGGAACCCCCTCCAGTTCCTAGCAGAATGGCTGGCTGCTGGCCATGCTGTCCCTGGCTGCTGGCCAGCACCAGTACTCTGTGACCCCTTCTGACACAGCTCCTAGAGCCTGAAGGACGAGTTAATGCTGCTTCAAGCACCGTTAATGAATCAAATTTTAAATGTGGATTCTCACCCACAGTGGTGTGGGAAAGTCCATTGCTCTGAGAAGGAACCGGGAAAGAGGAACCTTCTCTTAAATTTAGATTTCATGTAGCTGAATAAAAGGTTCATTTTTCTTCTGATCACCCCCATAAACAACATTGTTGGCGTATTTTTTTACCACAACATGAAAAAAGAAATAGCCGACTATATTAGCATATTATATTGCCATTTTTTGTATAGAATGTCTTGTATGTGCACTCTGGAAGCTGCCTGATATAGTTTTCAGTGTTTTTCTATGTTAGTCTAAAATACAAGGGAATATCCTGAAACACACTTAAGCCTGTACTTAACTTCCATTGGCTCTAATGAGGTTAAAATATACTTGTAAATTCTAATATGCTTAAGTATTCTCACTTAGAAAGTGCTTAGGAAAGATGATTTCAAAATATTAGTTCTGAAAAATGGAATGCTGACACTCTTAAAAATTCATTGAACACATTTTGTAAAAAGTATTCTGCTGTCTTTTGACAGCAAAGCAATTCTGTCTTGAAAATCTGGAAGTGAAGCACAAACACGATGAAACTAGTCTCAGTGATATAGACCTTAAATAAGGTCCCCTGATGATAATGATTTACCAAAATTATTTATTTTAAGTAGCTGAAGCAGTAACACAAGGGAATATTCTTTTGCAATATAAGATTGCTAAATTGTGTTCATTTCAGTCTCTATTTACTTGCTTATTGCTGCAGTGGAATAGGCAAAGCAGTTACATAATCAAGTCTTTATTGTATTGCTGTAATTTCCATGTTTTCTTTATTGTTTCAAAACCATCACAAATTATTATGAGAGAATTATTTTCATGCTGGATAGATGATTGAAACTGCTGAGTGAATTTTTCCATGGCATTTTGGATTTTCATGATAAGGAGGTATCCAAAGGCACTCTAGTTTTGTCTTTTATATAGCAAGGTATATTTTCCTCTTTTTTTAAACTTCAGTATATGTGGCCTGATTCTTTTTCGCTGAGGTGATTTTGTGCCACAAAAGCTATCAATAAGGCTGTATCCTGAACACCTTCCTTCCTGTTACTTGTACAAAGTTGTCATTACGTGTATGAACAGTGCCATTGTTTTCAACTTGACTACATTTACAGGGATGTGCTCTCTCTAAACCTGGCCCAGTGAGACGAACTACAATGTAAAAGGCAAATCCTTTTCTTGAATTCACTGCAAGTTGAACTAGGCTTTCAGTGGCACTGATTAAGCTCCACCATGCTGTTTGAAAATTTACTCTTCAAAAGAAAGGCATAATCAATAAAAATAAATGTTTGGGGGTTTTACTTTTCTATTTGGATGTGGAGGGAAGTCAGTGCTTTGCTTAATAAGGTTGTTACTGACAAGAGCAGCTCTGGTCTTAGTCTGATCCTATTCTGAGGCTTGATTATCAAGGGCTATTCCACTGCCTTGTGCTAATCACAGATCAGTTGTGGCTCTGTGTGTTTTGTTGTATGTACAGTGCCCCACAACTCCTTCATCTTGAGTACTCTACTCCTGCTATCTGTGTGTGGATAGGTGTTGTAAACAAAGTTCATCGTTCCAAAAAAATTCTGCCTCCAGTTTTGAGTGCTATTTTCTTACAGATTGTAGCAAAAACCAGTAATTTTCAGTGTTCAGGTGCTTGCAATTCTTCATTCAATCTTCATTTACAGAATGATACAGAGTTTAGCTAAGGTGCTTTGCTTTAATGTAATAGTGTATGGCACTGTTTTTCTTCCAGTTCTTGGATCTGAATAGGTTTCTTTTTCTAGGCTAAGGAGAATTCATTTAATCTAAAATTGTCTTCTTTTTCTCTTTTTTAATTAGGCATGGAAATGTTTTGCATGACATTGTAGCACTTCTTCCCCATTCTGTTTTTTGTTTTGCAAAGTAATATGCTGGGTCTGTGCTTGTATTTTATAGTGTTTGCCTTTGGTCGGCACTGTGTCAACGCAAAGCTTTAAAAACAATAAAATACTGACTTTGGGCGAGAGGAAAGGCTGAAAGATTGGCTGTATATGTCTTTAATTTTAAAATTATAACAGTAGTCTCATATACAGTTTATATTAGCACCTCTATCAGCACTGAACCACCTTCTCCCAGAAAGTACATCTGTCAGACTTCCTGGGTAGATGAAATACTTTCCTTAAGAAAGCACAGCAATTATTCCCTGTAGAGTCAGCGAACTTTGCCACCTCCTTGTCCTTCTTGAAATGTCCTGTGCTTCTGGCCCTTTAATTTGATGTGAGGAGTTCCTGCAGCCGGGCAGCAAGGAGACAGATTATGGCAAGGCTAGTCAGTATTATGAGAACATGTAATGAGCCATACAGCCTGCAGAATTCTGGATGGCATGAAGGGGAGACACTTAAAGGCAGTTTTCTCAAAGTAGTCTCATTAGCCTGGGAACTAGGGTTAAGAGATAAGAGAATTCTTGATCAGAGACTAGAACTTGCTTCTTGTGTTTATTGGAAGCTTGTTTTTCTAAAGCTTACACAGTGTGTTTTCAAGGAGTCTGATGGCTAAGCTGTAGTAGCCTGACCTGTCTTGAGCTTCTGTCATTATTGCTTGCAGACTGTGAACTAAATCCCAGGTGGTAGCTGTGACATGAGACAGTAGCTGTGAATATCTGAAGATAACTAGAATTTATAGTAAGTTTTGGTTCTGGAATCCTTGCATAAGTAATCCTCTGAAATCAAATTGTTTTTACCTAGGTAGTACAACCAGAACTGGGCAGGGAATCCCATTTTCCCCAAAAGTGTTTCTCTCATGACTATTTTAAGATTAAATAAGAAGTTGATAGAGGCACGGCTCCTGGATAATAATTATACTTTCTCCATTGAAAGTGTGTTTGGGAACTATGATTTATATTACTGTATAAGGATAGAAAATATAATTTTGTGAGATTCCTTAAATAACTGGAAAAAGCTTTTGTTCTGGAAAGAGGAAGTGTGTAGGTATGCAGGGGTGGGAGGGAGAGGGAAGGGTGCATAATAGGTCTGACCATAGTACAAACTATGCAGGAATAGTTATCAGCAAAGTGGAAAATAGGAATCAGCTTTGTTTCTAAGGAAAACAACTCCTAGGAGGAAGCAAAAGTCCATATGCAATACCATAACTGCTGATGTTCTGTTACTTCCTACAGCACAATGAAAGTTCAGCGTATTTTGTTTCTTAAAGTGGTACCCATGAAATTATGGAAATTCTCATATAAAATTTAGTACACGGCATCTACTAATATAATGAGTCACCTGCTGCAGTGTGTTATTTATCTGCAGAGGGGGAGATGACAGCAAAAGAAATGTCGTGCGATATGGACTGAAGGCATCTCATAGCATTCTCTCAACCAGATCTCCTGCCCCAACACGGAGTCAGCTCAGCCTGTGACATGCCAGACAGAGAATGATCAGTATTGGAGAGGGCAATTTCTGAAGGCAATTTTTAGCCTTACTTCAGCGTCTACCTACCCTTATCTAACCCATGCTTACAGACCTGTATTTATCTTGTTTGTTGATTGTCCAGCACTTGGAAATCTGTGTCCATTATTGTAGGCAGTTAAAAGGCACTGACGCAGTTGTCTTGCCTACACTGAAGAGGCAGGAATAAATGTTCTGTTCTTGCAGAGCCTGGTGGGTGGGCATTTGATGAAACTTCCTCTGACTTCCTTCCACCAAGGAAACTTAAGCGGCAAGGTGAAGGTGCTGGTGCCCTGCAGCTGCATGTGACACATGGTCAGGGAAGCTAAACCTTAATTGATATGAAGCTTTTGCACCCATGAATACCCCAAATGTAATATTTCAAATATAGTAGTTACATTGATAAGTATTTAAGGTTATAGTTATGCTAATTCTGTCACTTACTGGAAGTAGGAAAGCGGGGGTAACGTGAGGTATGATCTCTGCTTTATGCCAGTAGAAGTTTTGTGTACATGAACTTATAGTGGCAAAATTGTTGCTGCTGGAATCTGTTCTGTGCATTATGTCTTAATCGTATTGGTATCATGCACATCACTGTTAGATTCAGAGTAGGAGAGCTTTGAGGGTATCCCTGCATTAGAGTGCCTATAGTAAAGTTATAGCACGAGCAAATGGCAGGCACATTTCCGTATGAGATACTAGTTCTTATTTACTTGTGTTGCAACAACTTCACAGTGAAGTTTGAGGCCCTTGCATTTACAGTAAGGGAGAAATTTAAAATCCTGAAATATCAGGGGTTTTGTCTTGCAGCTCTCACCAGGAGGCTGCTGTCTCGGCTGCTGGGCACAGGTCGATGTCTGAAGTGCAGCCATGGAAAATATGTTAGTTGAACGCCCCCTAGCTGAAATAATTTTCAGAACATGGTTAGACAAGGGTTTTCGGGGGATTCCAATAAGCAGCTGGGGGGAATCCCACGTTCAGAGTTCCTGCTTTGTTGGTTTCAGGTCAGCCAAGCAGTTTATCTAAGGATGGATGGATATGTTTGTGTTCATATACTGATCCTTTTAGAAAAGTATCTTGCATTAAAGAAGCAATCTTCATTCTTTGTTCCTTTTAATTAGGTTGGTACAAATTTGGAAATAGGAGGCTGTGCTTGCAGAACTCGTCTGAACATTAGATTGCAAAGCCATAGTAGTGTTCATGTTTCAGAGCCAAATTAAACAATCCTACAAATACAATTGTCATTGAACTTAGTGCTTTCTTTGGTGTCATATATTGCACAAACACTTCTCAAAGCAAGAGAACTCTGCCTTTTCTATTAGTACAACTGCCTGGTCTGTGAATAAGCCAGTAACATTGGTTTTATCTTCATCAAACTGGACATTTCAATATAGGGAAAGAAAAGAAGGAAAAGCTCCAGTTAAGACTTTGTTCTATTATATACACACAATGGCATTGATTCTGCCCCTTCCTTGATCAGGTTGCTCAGCTTATATCCATCCACAGGAATTTCTTGGAGTCTGCAAACACTGTATACATTCAGGAAAAATTTTGATGTATCCAATTAATGAATGATTCCTATTGCCTGTATTCTCTCTCCATAAGTCTCATTTTAATATCATGTTAGGTAGAAGTACACAGCCAGTTTAAAAACCCCAAAGCTGTAAAAAGTTAAGCATCTCGGGTGATGTGCTTAACTGCTGCTGCATCTTGGACACGCTCTGCAGTGAGAGTTTCTACAGCCATTGAAAAAGTGACGCTTAGCTAGAAAGCGGGTGATAGGATTGTTAAAATGGCCATGCAGCCCTTCCATTGCAATGCTGACATCACTGCTTACACGTTATAGAACAGGGTTTGCAAGGATGAAGTAGCGTTATCACAATAGATTAGTCTGATAGTTGCAAAAATCAAGCTATTGAAGATTAGAGACTTCCTTTCCTGACATTATCAAATGAATTTTTGTTGTCTTACTGTTTTCTGCGCATGTGAGAGTGCATGAAAAGGTGGACTGTCAGCTCAAGCTGTCTATATATTATATCCTTATTTTTCTCAAGCAGAATTCACAGAGCTGAGCGGGAGTAATTGCTGATACACTACAGAAAATGCTGTCTTCAAGTTTACAACAAGCATAACAAAAGTATCTTCACTGTGGCTCAACTGCTAAGCAACAGGTTGCGAGGAAAAAAAGCCCGAAGAAGGTTCAGCACTTCCATCCCCTCCAATTAGCGCTGGGCAAAACTGGTCTGCCTTGTATTTCAAAAAGCAAAAAGTAAGCTTTTAAGCAGCTTGTAAAACAGCATCATCTTGGCATTGTGCAAAATATATAAAAACAGCAAAAAAGCACAACCCCTGTGTTTTCCTTTGTGGATCACTGTTATATTCAGAGAACTTGTAAAATGGAAGCAATCCAGAAAATTCTATCTGAGATCTCTTTTTCTCAGTTAGTCCAAAAGTTGATGGGCTGTCTTCTATGGCCCCTGATCTTTTTTTGCACCTTTAGGGGAACCAAGACCAGGAGACACATGATGGAGTACCTGGAAGCATATGGTAGTAGTTCATTTCCAACCACAGCTACCTAGCGTTTTAATGGTTTAAAGGTTTACTTCCAGTAAGTACAGATTTTTTTAATGAAAATCTATGAGAACAAAATGTAAAAATTGAAACTTAGTTCTTCATGAAATGTGATCAAAATATGGTCTATTGATAAGACTACAATGGCAAGGCATGGCAATCATCTTTCTCACAGTTTTTTTTTTCTTTATTAATTATTCTTTATTTTAATTTGAAAAAGGACAAAATTACATTTCTTTGTCCTCTGTCTCTTTCTTTCTTTCCTCCTGTCTCTTTCTTTAACTGGTTGGGAATCACACTGAAAATAGGCTGCTAATTACATTTATCAGATTGTCCACTTTTTGTTCCAGACTTCAAAGCGGTTATCTAAGGCACGCTGCATGTGAAAATCACCAACAACTACACTGGTATTTGTAGTTTTTGCATAAGTGAAGAAGTGATGGGTGCATCTTTATATATATATTTTAATTACACATTAGCTCACATGTATTACAAGCCTTGGATGTGCCAAACTACAGTGGTTATTATCAAACATTAAAGAATTACCTACCTGCACTAAAATTAAATAAAGATGGTGCAAACTGTGAATTGCTCTATTAACATTTCTGAACCATTATTAACTAATTTCACTACCACCTACTCATTAGTTACTGAAGCTCATATTTAGTACAATTGCTGTTTTGTGTCAAAGTATCAAACCATAATAAAGGAACAGAGGAGTTGAAGTTTAAGCTGTATTAGTTTAGCATGTGTTTAAATCATTCTGCCAAATTCCTTCCGGGTATACCTATATAGGTAACTATAATCATGAAAGCTCAGCAAAAGAAATTGATCC
This sequence comes from Cephalopterus ornatus, assembly GCA_013396775.1. Lineage (NCBI taxonomy): Eukaryota > Metazoa > Chordata > Aves > Passeriformes > Cotingidae > Cephalopterus > Cephalopterus ornatus. The sequence goes on along the minus strand of VZRE01003953.1, from coordinate 217,469 downwards.
AATACTTAAATACTTAAAGTCATACTAGAGTTTGAGTGCATACACTGAGTCAGGATTTTGGCTTATCCCTGCAACTGATCCAAAGATCTTTGTTTGGATCCTGATTCTTCAAAAAAATCTAGTTCTAGACCTTTCTGTAACAAAATACCAGTGTGATGTCCTTCTGTTACAGCCCCTACAGAATGCTCCTATTACAAACAGATGGGTTATCTAATACTCATTAGGGCCTCAAACATGAGATTTTGTTGCCCTTAACAGGGTAATCTATCAGGAGAGAGAACTGTTTGTTGCTTGTCTCATGCTTTAGTAATTCATTCTCTATAGAGCCTCATTAGAATGGAAAATTACAGCTGTAGGAATTTCTTAGTTTCAAGAAGCAGAAGCACCCTTTTCCTTTTCCCTATTTTCAAATAAATGTTCTGTGGTTGTAGGTGAAGGAGGTGGGCATTGGAAGCAAAGTATCAAATGGCTGGTAACTTAGTCATTGTGGTTTTAACCACGGTGGAAGTTCCTTGCTCTATACAGCTGTGCTGATTGCTACTTTAAAACGAAGTTCTCTAAGCTCTACACTGGCACAGGAGAAAGAAGCAGGGCCGAGAATCAGTTACTGTTGAAAGTAATGACGTGATTTTATGAAAGGTCACAGGAACTGGGGCATTTCTTTCCTTCTGCAAACTATTTTGTGAAAAGGGAAAGAGAAACAGAAAAATTAGGAAATCTTGAAAAATCAAGAAGTCAGAACTCATGGGGTTCCACATTATTTTTCTGCAGGCAGCAAGAAATTGGCCATGGTTTTTTATCACTAACATATTATACATTATATTATGAATCTACAACTATTAAAATTTAGTTCAAATCTAACTCACCTCTGCAAATATGAACAGAGTTTGCATGGTGGAAGAAATGTAAACAGTAGTCCTCTTGCTAGAGTATGTCTGTCCTCTAATGGAACCACTTGCTTAGTGTTCAGAGTGGGCTGAAGAAGAAAGGATGTGCAGGGAGAGTAGGTGTCTCACACTAGAGTTAATTAAGACAATTAAATGTCTGTAAGGTGGCTGCTCTCTGCTTATTTTCCTACAATCAAACTTTAACACGGTGGTAACCACAGAATTGTACTTCCATGGTGCATGTCTTGGCTCTCCCTCTCGCAGTAGTGGCCTATATTTCTAGTGGGAAATACAGATCATGCAAAGAAGCTTCCATAGATTTGAAGAAAGTTCTCTTGCTTGACCAGGGAGTGTGAAAGGCTGATAACATGCCAATGTCAGGCCAGATCGATGCAAGCCAAACGCAGTGTGTGTGTGCAGCATCACTAAAGCTGATGGAGGTGGTCCCGTTTGCACAGTGCATGCAGGAGTTTGAGCATCACTGCTCCTGGCTGTCAGTCTGCTCCTTGCACTGCAGTTACCGCCCCTGAGACAAAGCTAGCAGAACGGGATACGTGAGTTTGCATCTCTGCTTGTCTTCTTTCCAGCTTGATGGATTAATGCAAACTCAGCTTCATTTGTTCATGTAAATGAAGATGTCAGGTTTGGAGTGACTAGAGAGAGGTGTGGACTTTTGCCTTTTTGCTGTCCTTGCTTAAGGGGACAACCTTTCGCAGGGATAGGTAACTGTTAAGGGCAGCAACACTCATTTGCACTAATAAACTTGCGGAGCCTTCTCGATTCAAGCCGTGAGTTTGAATTTTGTTCTTTCAGTATTAATGGACCTCCTACGCGTCTTCTCAAAATTAACAAGAGCAAATAATGTTTTTACAATATTCTTATTCTAGTTTTTTTAGGAATCTCATGGCTCCTAATGATTACTGGGATATCTGACCTTGTATTTCTATCTAAAGCTATTAGAAATTCAACTGTCTCTAATTGCCACTTTAAGTGACGGTTGGATTATCATATCTTGTATATTTAGCAAATCTAGGTTTTGGGAAGCTGCTTGAGATTTGACATTGTATAAATGCTTTTTAGATTACGTAGAATCATTTCATAAATCTAATTACCATGTGATAAAATCACTTCAACTCACCTCATTTGACACGAGTCCATTAAAGTAACCTGTGAAGTTTTGTCTGTTGTTGCATATTACTGTTGCTTCTATATGAATGCCTTAAACAGAAATTGTATACCAGTGTTTATAGCAGTATTTACCTTGGCCAACAAATTGTCATGTGTCTCTTCTGAGTAAAAGTAAACCATGCTCTGGAGGGAGAAAGAGAAAAAAATAATCTCTGCTATGCTTGTAGGAGACACCATTTAATCAGCTAGACCAGTTAATAACTCTTGCTGCCTTTTTTATTTGTCAAGGGCTCAATATTTTTTCAATATGAGGTCTGCTTCAGTGTGCTTTAAATGGCAGTTCATAATTAATGGTACTTGAGCGTGTCTCTTATTTCAGAAATTCATACAACATTCTTGGTTACAATTTATACATGATTTTAAAGTATAATTAACGTTCAGCTTTACAAGATATATGCAAACAGATATGCAAATTTGGAAATAAATATGCAAACATATAAAATGTTGTTGAATTAAGTAGTCCTTAACATTTTTAATGAAATCAATATTTTATTCATATTTTGCACACAATTTTGAGTACTTAGTGATTTGGTAGTTCTCAGACTTTCGTGGACCATGGTTGCAAATTGATTCTCTTGTGGCTCATGTTGTCTTCCAGTCTCTTGAACCTCATACTTTCCTTATGGCAAACAGGAGCTAATCCAAACCCCTCTAAACTATTGGGATTCTTTTCAATTAGCCTGTGTGGATATTTGAAATAGTAAATCCAGCCTGTTACTGAAACTGTTAAAAATAATCTTTATAAAAACTTTCATATTGAATCACATTAAAGGTCTTTCTAGCCCGGTGTCCCATTCCTAGCAGTAGCAAAATAAACCCCAAAACCCCACACAGAGAAAAATATGAAAATGTAAATCAAATATATCACCTCAATGTTTTTTTAGCATACAGCCACTTGTAAGTCAAGAAGTGCTTATGGTGGTTTCTGTGCAGTTAGATACCCTCCTTTCTCTCTCTCTATATTCTATCCCTGACTGTATTGGTGACACACCAGTTTACCAGTGTCTTATGAGTGACAGAGATCCCAAACCCAAGTACGGTATTATGGATGTGGTTTATCAAGTGATGACTCTCCCTTCCCTCAATCTACTGATTATGCTGTTACTGCAGTCCGGGAAGATGTGTGCTGCCTTCACCAGGCATGCTGCAAGCTCACTGCTGCACACAAGGACATTGCCTCACCTGCTGCAGCCGCAGGGAGTGAACCCTGGCAATCCCTGCAGCCCCAGACCTGGAGAATGGCATCCTCTCTCAGGAACTCATCTGAGCTAAGACCTCTGATGTGCTAGGGGTGGTTGCTCCAGTTGATGCTGCTGTCTATGTGGAAATCACCCCATTTCTTCCTACCATGAGACAGTGATGGCTCTTTGAATATTTTGGCTTTACCTGTTCTCACCACTACCCTTGAACAGGTGACTCAGTGGCCTGACATTTTCTTTCTCTGGATGCAGGAGGCTATTTTCACTGCTACATAGTGCTGGTAGCCCTCACATGTATAATTTTATCAGTAAGTTTGCCACATGCTTCCTGTCCCTTAATGCTTGCTCTTCCTCAGCTTTGGTTGGCCATAAACTTGATCCCTCCAAAGGACATGTAGTTAAAGATACCCAGACAATAAAGGTATAAAGATATGTGGAATTTTGTATTTAACTGATAAGACAGAAAATCTTCAGGGACCCTGAGAGGAAATCAGGGTTCTGGATGTAGTTGCTGGTAGATATTAGTACTGGGAGACTGATACATGCTTTGCAATTGTAACAGATATACATGTCTTTGTAATGTAGCAGTAGATTGAATTAGGAGGTCAAAAAATACTGGTACTTCAAACTACACCCTTTGTAGTGTGATAATGCAGTGCACGCTGAGGAGAGGCACAGGGAACAGCTGAAGGGTTTGGTGTTACAAAGGCCAAAGGCTGAAGTAGCAGGCAGTGTGTAGAGGCAGGTTTCCATTCTGCCTTTGTTGCCATCCAAAGCATGCTTTAAGTTTGCACATTTTTGAACTACTGAAAGAATTTCTGCAACTGCAGAAATTGCTGAAACTAGCAGTTTCTTCAGACACTTAAAGTCCTCCATCTAGATTCTGGTGTTAGACAGGATGGCTTGGACAAGCATTGACTTAAACTAAGGAATTTGAATACCTGAGCATACAAATGTAGGGTTGATGAGTGTGGTGTAGAAAATTGCATTCAAGTCACAATGTACTATGGAATGCAAGAAATGTACCCTATTCAACTTTCAATCTCAGAACCTGAGCCAGTGTTACACTTTATACTTCACGTACTATACATCCTATAAGTCACTGTCAGTTGAAGAGTAAATGGGGTTTCCTATCCTTGGTTTGCAAGATTACTAATCAAGATTGCATGCCTAGGCTTTAAGTCACTTAGGACTATTACATCAACTTCTTACATACGTAAAGAGCCACGCTGCAGTCTGTGTTGTTGATTATTTAAGATTTGTGCATTTTATTAAAGTTTGTAGGTTTGGTCACTTACATTTTTTCAATAAAACTGAGAATATGCTTCATTTAGTTTACATCAATGCATAAATAATCAAAATCTTAATTATATTGCTAAAGAAACATCACTTAAAATAGACATATAAATGCTGTTTTGATCATTGCAAACTGCTATTTGTGGTGCAGTGTTTTAGTTATAAGATGCGGAAAAATTTATCTGCCCCTGCAGGTGTGTACTCAAAATGCTATTTCAGGGCAAGTAGTGCTATAGTATTTTTCTGAGAGATATTGATTGATTTATTACTACAGGCATAGTGAGTGAAAATCCATACAGCTGCTTCCCTGTACTCTGTGGTAGTTTCAGAGTTTTTAGAATATAATTGACTGAAAGAAGTAAGATCCTGATGTACTCAGCAAACCAGTGTTCAGAACTATGCAACACCCTCTGCCTTCATACCAAATAGCCCTGGTCTTTTAAAGACTATACCCGCGCACTCGCTCAGTTCCGTATGCTTTTTATTCTCCCAGCGTATTTCAGTGCTGGGTTCTTGCAAGGCTGTGTTTCTATAGGCTGCATTTAATTTCAGCTGATTGCCCAGTCCTGTCTTCATTCTATTGTAATTGGTTTTTGAATTATCTCAATTCTCCAATGGATTTATGACAATCTGAAAATTAACAATGGCCTCTTAATTGCACAGCGCCGTGTGATTCACAAAGTTCTTACTTGACCGGTACTTCTTTTCCCCTTACTTCCAGCCAGGCAATCTTCTGTGCTTTTTAAACTGGTGCAGAGGCAGTAAAATGTCTATACATTGACACTTTCTCCTCCTGGCACTTCATCACTTGGAAAGAAATCTGAGGCTTTTCCATAGGCTGATGTATTGGCAGTAACTTAAAAAAACCTCAAAATATAGAAACATGATTTTTGATTATGCTTTAAATTGGGATTATTTCCTTCAGGCAGGCGGAAGGACATGCCAGATGGACTTTATATGTTGGCTGGTAGAAAGCTTTAGGAGCCAAAATTATAATTAGCTCACTCCTATTGAAATATGTTCTCCCTAGCTGTATTATTTTTTTGCCAGAGCCTGATACAATTCTTGAAAGATGCCGTTCCCCTCAGCACAGGAAACATGCATCATTCTGTTGGCATTAACCAACCACCTGTGCAACTGGCTGTTGCAGTGCTTGCATGAGGAGGCAATACACCTGCTCCCTGGCACATTTCGGAAGTGTGCCTGTGCTGCAGGGACTGGTGCAGAGGGGATGCACTGGCTGGGACTCCTCAGTGCAGTAACTGCAGGGATCTATGCTCCAGGCAGATGGGGTATGAATTGCTCAGAATTGCAGGGAAGTCTTCCAAACAGCAAATTTGAAGAAAAGCAGGACTAGTTCGTCAATGAACCATCAGTGCAAGAAAGTGGCTTGTATTTCAGCAGCACCTAGTTTTGTGTGTTGTAAAGCGGTACTTAAGACATCCCATTGAGATCCAGGTGCCACCTATACAAGATGACTCTAAGCAAGTGGTGGGAGTGAAGGACTTGTAGGCACAGCTGAAAGGAACTTTATCAAGGAACTTTGCCAGGAAACAAGGACTAGAGCACAGGATGCAAAAATCTGCCGAACGTTATGTGTGCTTACTGGGGCAACTGAAGCCTCACTAGGGCAGTTGAGCAGGCTAGTGAGAGTAAAGCTAGTCTGGGAATGTTTTCACTCACCCTCTTCTGTCACTTTTGGATTTTAGCATAGATGTGTCCACTGAGAGACCTGGTCCATGCCTTCTGTAGCTCACCAGAGCTGAGAATGCGAATGAAGGACAGAGAGGCAGACAGTGTAGCAAATGAGATCTCATAACAACTCAGACACAGCACTGCAAGTAGGATCCAGATTCTCCTGTTTCACAATCCGATGGTACATTTTAATTTGAGCTGAAATTGTAACTAATTTTTCCCCCCACTGTTTGAACTGTTTATTTGCAAGATGGTTATTTAATCTTATTAGAGGTGGTAAAACGCCTTCCCTGAAAGTTCTCTCAGGTTCTGTTTGGTTGATTCCTTTAACTTACTTCTTTCTCTCTACGTTGTGGATGCTTACCAGTTAAGGGGGCAGTTTCTCAAAATGAACCCACTCTTGAATTCCATGTTATATATTCATTTGATTACTATGATGGTTACACAGTTGTATATTTTGAATATTTTTTGTTTTGTATAAAGGAGTCTTTTCCAACTCTCCATTCTACTCCTTTGTTCCCAAAGGAATATAAAACTTTCTTTAGGAACATCTTTTATTTTGGGTAAAAGACTCAGATGCTAGAACTTTATCGGAAAAAGTTCTGGGGAAAAATGAAGAGGGAGTGTTCCGAGTACAAGATGTTATGTCCCTGCGAGAGCTTCGGCTTTGGATTAGCGGCTCTTTGCTCAGGCAGGGCCGGGCCGCGGGGTGTGCGCCAGGGGCTGCTCAGGGCCCTCCCCGCGCAGCAGCTGCGCACCCCGCGGCACACAGCAGCGTTTTAAACAGAACTAAATGTGGTTCTTTTATTCCTTATTTCAGCGCGAAACCCTACGTGTGTTCATGAATTAACTCATGACACGGACAGCCTCTCTTCAGTTTGAGTTCCCTAACTGGTTTTGAATCTGATTATTTGCAGACACAAAAAAGACATGGAGAATCATATTTTTGCAGGTACAAATCAATTTGGGTATTTTGGTAGACAAAAAGAAGAAATTCAAAGCTAGAGTAGAAGAAAGAGCTAAAAAATTATTGTACCACTTGTTTTGAAGGCAAACTTTTAAGCTTACTCTACAAGGCTGATAGTAAGCCAGCAAGTTTTTTCCTGGATATTGGACCTGATTGTCATAAAATGCTCTTTGTTTTTCATTTGTTTTGCATTTGTTGAAAGATTAGGGAAAAAATTGTGCTTACAATGCTTGAATTGAAAACTTACTAATATAAGTAATATTCAAAGGGGCAGTTTAATGCAGATTTGAGTTCTTAAGGAACAGACATCCTGTATCTTAGTTTTGCTTAGATTCCTGAATTCATCCTAATCTCAGTTACCATCTCTAACTTTACTTTGCTTCACATAAGAAGAGTGAATACTATAGAGTGTGCTACTTCCAGTTAATACTGAGTCACTGAACAGAACAAAATGTTTAGAACTAGAACTCTAGAAAGTATGCATGAAGTTGTATTACTTGAAAATTACTGTAGTTTCCATGGTGAAAAATGTAGAAGGATTGTAATACTGTTTGTAACGTCTATAAAATGTTTTATTTTGATGGCCATTTTCTGTGTTTTGAAATCAATGAAATACAAATGAAGGAAATGTGGTAACAAACATGGATGGGTTTCATGCTTCATGTTCTGGAAAGTACTAGTAGCTGAACTGTAAAATCTTACTGTAAGTAAGTTGTAAGTTATACAGTGATGTACTTGCAAAGGTAGTATTTTTTCTTTCTCTTTAAAACTCGATTTGTAGTATGAAAGCAATTGCTTTCCACACTTTTTATTGACCTATATCTTCATAACTTAGCTAACTTTTTTTTGGAACTAGCTTTTCATTAAAATACACAGAATTTTATACATATATAATAATATATATAATATACACATATACTATGGCGCATATATATATATATACACACTATGCCACAGTAGTTCTCTTGGTTGTTCATATTTTGATAGGACTGCATGTTGCCAAAGTAATTCTGATTATGCTTTTAAAAATCTCAAATAAGCAGAATGCAGTGGTAGCAAATACCTGTTTTGTGCTTTTTTGGATGGGTGAGGAAGGAGAAAATATATATGTTTGAGAAAAGGCAGATGAGTTTGCATGTGCTTCAGACCTGATTCTAGCACCTTTGTTTAGTATAATAGTACTGATGGGCACTGTTTTGCGATGTCCTTATTGATTTGCTACAGAACAGCAAATGTAAACAAAGGTCAGTAACGCCGCCAATTTAAGTGCAATGCTAGGCTTTGTTTGATTACTACCTCTGGCTTTTATGTAGGTAAGCCAAGATGTGCAAAGGAAATACATGTTTCACTAGGGCCATTTGATCTGAACTGAGTTTGCTTTGAAATTATTTTTGCTTTTTGGAATTTGTCTGCTTTGCTGTCTTTTCCTAGAGAACCTATAGTCCCAAGGCTGCTTTGCCAGCTCAGGATATCTCTACTGTAGCAGTTAATAAATGTTTTTTGATGCATGGACTTCTTGACAATAGACCTATCTTAATGACCAATTGTGGACCCAGGGGCTTCAGGAGCCTCAAAGTAAAAAGCATGGTCCTACTCTAATATTTCAGCCAGATCATCTGCAAACTCCGGCTGATGGTGACCATGTCAGAGGAGCCAGTAGAAGTCTGTTACACGTCCTTCAAATATAGGTGGTTAACCATTAGCAGTTATCTAAAATAGCATTATATGTACATATACAGTAAAAAAGCAGCTAGAAGTTTGTGTGGGAGAAAACAATGGAAGAATGAAAACTGTGACACAGGTATAGTAAAGCTACACACCCATACAGAAGTTCTCTCTATCATTTGATGGCTTTAGTACAGAGAAGTGGCTGTGTGGAATAACAAACTGTTGTTCCTCTGAACTTACCACTGAATTAAGAATCCTCAACACCAAAAAAATGAGACCCATGAATAAATGAATAAGCAATGAGCTGTCAGCTTAAAAGAAGCAATGAAAAACTAGAAAGAGAGAGAAAAATGAAGAGCATTAGATGCCAAAAAACAAGGTGCCAAAAAAATTGGGATCTGTCAGATCGGTACGAGCAATGATCCCTAGTTCCTCATTAGTTCCATATACAGTGCATGTTGCCAGAGTCCTTTGATCCTACATTAATTTACAAAGTATTTTGATAAACACTTTATTCTTTCCCTAAGATGTGCCAGTGGATGCAGGTAAAGGAGGAAGCCATGTCTAGGAGCAGTCATGTAATTAAGGCACAAAATGCAACCAGGGATTCTAGAAGTTTACTGAAATACATTTCTTGTATAATGCAATGATGAGACCAACAGTCATGATTTCTTCTAGGACTTCTATAGATCACTAAAGAACATAATTTTCTAAATTCAGCAATTATTTATATGTCATCCTAATATTATAGAAGTAGTAAATGTACTTCATTGTTTTTATACAGTGCAAGTGACATTGAGGAAAACCTGTGCATTTATCCAGCTGTACTTACACCATTAAGGGAGATCGTTCTGGATCACAGGTAAGGCAGATAAATATTTTGGCTTTGCGTATTTGGGTACAGAGCCTGTGGTCGGCAGTTGGTATTTGGCATGCAACTGCCTACTTTATCCATTTTTATGCGCTAACTAATTTCCTTGATGTAGGGATTTGAGGATGGCTAAATAATTTCATAAATTATGAGCAAAAAAAATAATCTGTTTCATCTACTTCATTCTCGATAGCTGTTGCATAAAAACTGTCAAAAACATACTGGTCTGGCTTCATCCCTGCTGCAGTTCCATTGATTACAGTGGAGTTAAATCAAAGATGAATCTGTCTACTCAATTTAAATCTAATGATTGGTTAAAAAGTCGGGGGGAGAGCCCTGTCTAAATCCAGGGCTGTTTTATCCTTGTGTCAGCATTTAATTCCATTTGCATATAAGCCTATTTCCCTTCTCTAAATTTAATTTGTTAGAGCTTGGCCCTCAGCAACAACAGCAACAACGAAGTAATTGCATGCACTATTGGGCAATGGTGCCAATACAGCATGTGCTATAAAAATGTCTCACACAAATTTATAAAATGTAGTCATTAGTGACATTCTGCCTGGCAACAGCAGTATCTGGATATTTGAAAAAAAACCCCAACCTTGAGCTACCTTATGGACATGCAACATCTAATAATACACGTATGAAGAAGCTTTTTTTAATATCAATTATTAATTGTGGCTGTTTCACCAGAAGAAATGAGATATCCATGTCTTCTATGACAATAGGAACATCCTAGAGTTTCACTGAGACAAGATAAAACTGTCTGAGGCTTAGTTCTTAGGCTGTGCTAGATGTCATCTGTGACTTTTCACGAGTTACTTTTGCAGTATGACTAAGCAGGCTTGTTTTAAACTGGGGGGAAGTGGTTGGCATTGTCACAGTACACGTGGTTTCTTTAGCTGCTACACTCCACCGCAGTACTATTTACTATGTTCTCATATCACCTACCCTAAAATTCTCAGTCCAGATCTCTTCATTTAGACCTTTCAGCTGGACATTTTACAATAAAAAGACTTTTATTGTTAAGCTTGACCTGATCAACAGTAATTCCGATTCAGTTGTTCTTCCAAGGGTAGTGCTACCTGCCTCAAGTTTATAGGATCCTTTACTGTCGTTTTCCCTATTCTGAATTGATTGCACACAAGGTGAAAACACCAAAATCAAAACATTCGTTAGGATTTAATTTGAGTTTTTCTTTCTGCTTCAAAAACTAGATTTTTCACCATACATTCTGGTGCATTAAAACTAATCATGGTCATAAATTCTTACATCTTGTCAATTTTGCACAACTTCATGATCTGTTAAGAAGAGGTCACTTCAGGTTCACCATTTGTGGAAAGAAGACGCTGATGCCAAGGGGTAAGTACAGTGTCCTGGGGCACTCTGCAATATTGCACAGATAACAGAGCCTGGAAGAGAAGCCAGATTTTCTGAATTAGAGCTGCATGCTGTGGGCCTAAGGCCATGCTATACATATAATATAATATAAGCTCACAGAGAGTGGAAAATAAACACACATCTTCCCACTTTCTGATCTCTGTGTTTAGATAAATCACGTTATTTCCTAATGTATCAGATCTTTTTTGATACCCGTTGTTCCTCATATGGACAGGAAAACCTACTGTTACCCCTGTTACTTGCTCCCATTACCTCTTGATGCACTTGCATCCTATCCTCAGGACGATTAGAGGGCACTCAGGACCTTTCAGGAGGCACTTACCACTTTACAGGATTAGGATAAACCTGCCTTTGATGTTTTTGTGATCACACCCATCTGTCATAACGGAACATGGTGAATTAGGCTTTTTTTTATTTAGTGTTCTAATTATGTTTAAAAGGTCAAGTATAAAAATATTTTTTCTCAGTTTATCTGCTTTTCTTTAAAAAATCCGTAAGGGTATGTTGTTTTTTTAATACATATGCTAATTTTGAAAACTGAAAAAACCCCAAAGTTAGAATCAACAAATAAAGATGAAGTTTCACCTGATTTTAAGGTTTAACAATTGTACTTCATGTCACACTCCTTCCTCTTCTTCCATCCATATATTCATTACAAATGTCAGATAAGGCTAATCCTTCATGTGACATTACTACAGATGGTTACACAGGGGACTTAAACCAGATGCTGATAGTCTGGATAATCTGGATAAAAGCTGGTAACCTAAACCAAATCCATTTTGTGTATTACTCATGCTAACGGTTAAGATATGTATAAAATTTTTATTACCCTTTAACACTTTATGTAACTTTTGCTTTCCTCTTTCTATACTCGGAAGGTTTTTATTTTGAAGGAGGTTTCTCCACATCTCCCACTGTCCTTCTGCCTCAGCTAAATCATGGATGTATGTATGTAATAAAGAAGATTTGGGGAGAGGAGAGATACTTTCTAGATGGGAATGAATATTAAGTTTAGCTTTTGTTTTAAAATTCCCATTGGGTTGAAAATTGGCACTTTTTAACTGCCACTTCTGAAAAGCAACTTTAACTTACTTTTATATGAAGAAGTTTAATGATTGTATTGGCAGAAAAAAAGTAGCTTCATTCTGTACTTTTGAAGAGCCTTTGAAGTTCAGTGGTTAGGATGGGAGCTGCTGGTGAGTGGCCTAGACTTCTGACCAGACTTGAGTGTTTGGAACCAATTTTTCTATCTACTCAAGAATAGAAATATCCTATCTTAAATGGGATTTACTTTGACTATTATGTATACTTTTATTCTTTCATTTAGTAATGGTGTTTGTATTCTGAACTGTGGGATTCATGAAGACTAGTTAGTCTAAGCAGAACTCTGTAACCTTGTGTATGTGTGCATGTGCACGTGTGTGTGTTAAGCAGTTATTTACATGAGAAATTCTGTGACATAAACATGTTTAACCACAGTAATGTAGACAACACTCAGAATATGTGTCATATTGTGCCATACCTTATTCCATATTCTTGTGAAACGGAAGGATTTTGAGATATAGTAGATTTAACTGAAAAATATGGTGGCTGTTTAAATCTGAGAATGGGAAGCAGCAAGTTTAAACTAATCAAAGCAGTGAAGTGTGGTTCTCACAGGGGCAAAAATACCACAATGGTTGGAGGCTGGGATTTCAGCTTGAAGTGTCTGTATCGAAGATACCATTCTGATACCATTCCCCTTCACTTCCTTCTTCACCTCCCAGGGCTTTTGTGCTTGTGTTTGAGATGAATTAGAAATGTGAATTTTTATTTTATTCCTTGTTGAAAGACTCCAGCAGAGGAGAAGGGAGAGAGGAAAGAAATGTGCAGTGTTGCATCTAGTGATCCTTCCTTGCCTCTGACTGTCACTGAATGCTGCCTATGGCCAGAGGAATTGGAGAGGAAAATAGTAGGTTATTGTTTGCTGCTTAATATAGTGCTGTTTTGGGCTCTTTCAGCTGTATTTTTTTTTAATTAATAGGTTGTTCCTCCAGGTTGGTCACTAGTCTGAAAGTATAGGAAAGTAAGTTTACCAGGAACCTGAGCTATGCAACTACTGTGTATCTTTTCATCTATCGCCTCTCACACTTGAGATTTAGATTAGGGTAAGCACCTTGAGCAGGTTCCCATACAGTAAATGAGCTATGGTCTAATCTAATCTCCTTGTAATCCAGTGAGCTCTGAGGGCAGTGGTCTGGAATATGGTTTATGGAGCATGGTTTCTGTGATTCTCTTCTTAACTTGTTTTGCCCCTAGTGCGTACTACAGGAACAGGTAAAGAAGTCAAGGTCCCTGGCCAACCTAAGCGTGTGGAGTACTGAAGTTTGAATGTTGGGATTTAATACAGCCTTCTGTTGCCAGTCAAAGCTCTCAGGTGCACAACCCTCACAGTCTTCAGCAGGATATCCAATACTAGTGGGTAATGTCTATCTCTCTCAGAGTCCTTACTGTTTCACTGATTCTAGAAGTTTATAGATCACACCACTGGCCCAAGTTAACACAGTTCTACTGAAATCAGCAGAATCCAGATGCCTTAAACCAGTAGAAAACCATGATCCTTTGCTTCCTGTATAGAGTGATACAGCAGTAACATATACTGCTCACTGTGGGTCAAATAATTCTCAGCAAATTGCTGAAAATGTTTAGAAGACTAGTCTGTCATTACATCTTGGAGCACACTGCAAGGATATCTGCTGCAAACCTTCTGCAGGGAGATCAATAAAGACATATTGTCCAGTTATTTTCTGTTGTTAATATACTGTGATCAAATACCACCATAATTGTTGTTCATTTTGGGATCATAAACCTTTTTAGTGAAAGAGAGGGTAAATATTTTGATCTGAAAGGTTAGCTGAAGAAAGACAAATTATTGCAACAGATGCAGAAAGGTGAAAGAGGTGAGTAATTACATGAAATGTTATGAGCAAGGAAGGAAACTTTTACAATTATGTGTTTAGTGGCAAATGAGGTTTTGGTAGGTTGATACACATTACACTAAATGTTATGATTAATAGTGATAATGTTACCTTAATGTTTGTGGTAATCAAAGAGTGGAAGCAGTAACTGGATCTAATTGATAAGAACATTTGACTAACCCTTGACAATTACTTTTTGAAATGTAAATTTTTAGACTGTGACTTTAAACAGTAGCAGTTCCTTGATGATTAATTTTAGAGACTTACAAAAAGTATGAAAAGAGAGTAACATTCTGTTACTGACCATATAGGTGTGGTTGAAAGACCTATGCACAGGGCTACCATATGTTCCATGTTAGAGGAAATGCCCAGTTCAGCAGAAATGTTTCTTTGCATGTTGTAGGCCTGGAAATGCCATTTCAGCACCATGAAATCTGATACATCAAGACTGAAACGTCACTTCCAGAAATGCTGTTTAGTGGAGCATGTATGTATGGAAATGATGTCCTGGTATAGAGAGGGTCCTGGGTTATGGGTAATTTATGACCCACATATCTCTAATTCATCTTTTGCTTTTGAAACATAACACATGTTCTAGCTGCACTGATACGGGTTCTTGCTTATTATAGTTAATGGATTATTCATCCTCTTTGTCCTTGACATAATCCTAAGTATGTGCATAAAACTCAGATCATGTTACCCATAAAAACCAATCAGCCCAGAGTTCTTCTGCAAGGTGTTGAACAGTCACCCAGAGCAGATGGTAAAGATAATGTTTAATAAAGAGTTAGAGGATTAGCTGGAACAGAAATAAGCTAAGAGAAAGGGATAATTTCATTTCATATGAAACTCCATGACATTTCATGCACCCAAGGACTGATTAAAATTATACCAAAAGCTGCTCTTTTTGGCCTGTTTGTCCTAATACTGACCCTGCTTATGTTGTCAGCTGCTGTATCTGCATGTGTTATTCTACCACTTTGTGAATAACTCAAAAGAAAGCTATCTTGATTCTCCTGTGGCTGGCAAAAGTAATTCTTAATTAAATAGGAACAGAAGAGATGATAGGTTCTGCTAAATGTGATGAATATATTTAAGCAATTGATACCTCAACTGAGGTTTAGAAGAAAAGTTTTATAGGTCATTTTAAACATAAGTAAATTTTAAATGGTAGTTTTTTGTACTGTGTGGAGTTAAGCTTTGGTTTACCTTGAATATTTAGATTCTGAATGGAAAACAGACCGGGGGTAGCTCATAAATAATTTTTAGTTTTGTTTTAGGAAAATTTATTTTTACCATCAAATAAGTAGTGGACTAACAAAACCTACAGACTTCACATATTGCATAACATTTGTAATGAAGGCCCAGTTTTCTTGGAATAAGGCTTAATCAAGGAAATTGAATAAAACAAATCAGAAGCAAGTATTTTACAGTTATAGTATTTCTGGGCCCATAATTGTCTGCTATAAATTTAAGAGTTATGAATCAGAAGCTCTGACAAAGCATGTCAGATATGGGTGCTGCACAAGCAATGTAAGTAGAATCTACTTGTAAATGCAGTGTCCTGTGTTGTGAACACAAAATTGAAACTATTTGAAGCTGTTCTCATAAATACATGTTCTTTTGAGAAGACATTTTAGAATGGTTCGTGGGACACAGAATACAAATATGCCTTTTAGCAGTTATGGCATAAGAGTAGAACAGGATCCAAATCCAAACTATTAACTTCCTTTGCTGAGACTCAGTGGTCACTGAAGCATAAAACCAGATGTGAGCATCTCTGGACTCATTCCAGCTGAAGCTCAAAGTCTAATCAGTCTTTAATGGCAGAGCACTGGTAGCTGTTTCTGTAATGCAGGAAGAGAAAAGTATTCTAGAATCAACGTAATGGCTTTGGCACTAAAGTGGGGCAAAGCTGAACTTTTGAAAGCCTCTTGAAGTTTGGTGGCTTGGGTAATATTGCTACCTAGTAGTTCCAGAACTCAGCTGAAGTCTTCTCAAAACCTGCTCTGCATTTTCTAGCCATCTCCTGCGCTTAAGACAGTGTTTGGCTCCCTAAAATAAAGGCCCTAAAGCCTTTTTTTCTGCGACAGATTTTTCATGCCTTGTCTTGTGCTCTTGTTGTTTCTCCAATTAGTTACTTTTGAAAATATTTCATAGAGCACTTCAAACAGCAGAGTCTATTTAAAATAGTCTGAAATAACATAAAAATATCGAGACACTGTTAAGAATGAACTGGGAATTAATGAAATCTTAATTTTACTAACAATAGTTGTACTTATTTTACTACATGAAGCAGGTTTAGCTAACTCTTGTGTTTGAAAACTATTAATTGTTGTGAAATAGATTACTATAAAACTGTCCAGCCACATTATTTCCAAATTTCCTTTGGTCTGCTTAATATTTGTCCATACTTCCATCTTTTGAAATCACAGTGACAAGAACAAAGCTCAAGATGTCTGTCAGCTGATACACAGTATCACAATCAGATAGTGCAGCTCAGCAAGAAGAGAGGGTCATATTGCACAGCTGATATGAGACATAGATAAGTCTAAAGCAAGTTATGGCTTTATCTCAGCTTAACCTTAAACCAGCTGCCCTTTCCAAACCCCTCCACCCGCACCCTGCCCCCCGCAGTGTTCCTAGAGCACTGCAGTTGTGCTGCAACACACAGCTAGAATTAGGGGATGGGAGAAAAACAGCTTTAGAAAGGATATTTTTCATTCAAAACATGTTTCTTAAAATGTACAGACAGGAATAAATTGATTGACTAGCTGAATTTTAAAGAAACCCAAGAGATTCAGGTAAAAAAGGATTTTCTCTGTTTAGGACTTTATGTTAATTGAATAATGATAGCAATGAAATGTATTATGAAACACAGTATTTTTTTTTTACTTTTTCATGTATTTAATTTAAGAAATAGTCCCACCGCAATAAACCCCAGAAATTATGATCATGGAGGAATGGATAGGCGTTCTTATTCTTTCCCAGATTGTGAACAATTAACATACAAGTAATTTCTCCCAGCGCTCAGAATGTTGTTCACCTTGTAAGTCCCTTGAGTTACTCACTCTACAGCCTGCCAATTAGTGTGTTCACATCATCCTCAGATAATGCTTTTTCTTTTCCTATCTGTATTTTTTTTGGTCTTGGCAGGGAAATGTCAGAAAACACGCTTTGTTTTGATTTCTTCCCCTTTGTTTTTCTCAACTGATACCTTTCAAAAGTTTTCAGAAATCAAATGTGCACTGCTGCTTTTTTATTCCTATTTTATCTGTAGTGGTTTCCGAACTTGCATCCTCTAGCTCTAATATCTCCTTTAATGGGGTCTCTGTGCTGCTTTTCTCACAAGGTGAACACTTTCTTCATTTTTACATCTGAATGATACAGTTGTACTTCATTAAGAGATTTCTAATTTTTGGTAGCTTTGGGATAAGTGAGATCCTACCACTAAACATACCACATTTTGGATGCATTTCTTGTGTGCACAGTTATTGCTCTTGACTTGGATTAATAATAAATCTCATTTTTTCTCTAAGGCTCTTCTATTCAAATGCATCATTTCTTCTTTCCTTTTTAGATGCTTGTCCAAAGGAAGGTTAAAGTTATGCTTGAATATCATGACGCACTAATTTTTTTAACAGAAAACTATTGATTGGTACTCTCTGGAGCACACTCTTGTGATGATAATAACTGTGATGATATGTGCTTTTCTGTAGCAATAGTTTTATTGGCAAATGTAATGTTTTTCTTCCTAGTTACATCAATGGGTTTTAATAAACAGCTATCATGCAGCTACAGAAAAATATCTAATGATATTTCACAAACTACTTTTCCCAACAGGAAAGAAAGCCAGTAGCAGGAATACTTGTCACTGCAGTTCATTACAAATATTCTTAATTTTTGTCTCAGTTTAGGCTAGGGATGTTCAAAATAATACATTATATACATGTCCAAAATTCAGAGTACAGCTAAATTTTCTCTTCCTCTCTAACTTCTGAGGTCCCTGCGGAAGATTTACTTTAACTGTCTTACAGAGTCTGATGTAAGTTCATACCCGAGACAGATCTCAGTCTTTAGCTGCAGCTCTGTATCCAAAAGAATAACCACAATGACTTAGTTCCTGCTGCTAGATTATTACTGCACCTGTGACTTCTTAAATTAGCCACAGCTGGCCTAGCTGGGACCTGCTGGCTGCCGTGGGGAGCAGCAGTCTGCCTCTGCTTCAGGAACACTCGCAGCTTCTCCATCTCGTGCTGTTGAACTGAAAACCAGCACTCAGGCAGGAGAAGGGCAATGACAAACTTGGGTTCTCTTTCCTGTCATAGGAAGTAACTCTTTCTCAGTTTTAGCTGAGTCAAAGCCTTGTTCTAACACCTGCTTTCCTGATAACTGCTTACATTTCTGCATACTGCAAAAATACAGTAGACAAACTCCCTTCTTAATTTGGAAGATCTCCCAATCACCTGGAAGTAAACTATCGTTTTTATTACTTGGGGCTCCTACTTTCTCCAGATATGCAAAAAAACCCCACCAAAAACAAAAAACCCAAACCTGGTGCAGAAGAGGAACTGGAAAAACCCCATATTAATAAAGAGATTTAGAAGGACTGCTGTTTTTTTTCCATCCAGTAGATAATGGGTTCTTTAAAAACAAAAAGCATAACAGAAGGGAAGAGTCACCCTTCTGCTATGGCCTTCCTTAGATATCCTCCTCTGGAAAACCTATAAAAGAGGAATGAATTATATGTTTTAAGGATGCCTTTCATTAGTATAATTAGAGAAGCAATACTGTCTTCTGCTTTCTTCTTGTCTTGGCTTGC
Source organism: Cephalopterus ornatus (assembly GCA_013396775.1). NCBI lineage: Eukaryota > Metazoa > Chordata > Aves > Passeriformes > Cotingidae > Cephalopterus > Cephalopterus ornatus. The sequence goes on along the minus strand of VZRE01003953.1, from coordinate 198,518 downwards.
CTGTGCAATTCACACTAAACTGGCTGCAACTTTGGTCAGTGAGAACATGGAGAAGCTGGATACAGGAAAGATTGGGTTACCACATTTTCTAGTAACATGCTGTCTTTCAACATGTCTAGTAACATGCTCCTTTCTTAAAGAATATCTACAAATTGCTCCAGGTTTTCAGTGAAGAATGGTAAGATACAAAATATATTCCTATTCCCCAGAGGTTAAATTAGTGAGTAGAAGTGTTGTCTGATGCCTTGCTTGTTTGTAATTGCCAATTAAGGAAAATGAAAGAAATCTTTCTGTTTTGTTTTGAACAACTCTGTCCCCTTCTGAATGTGGGCAGATGTAAATGGAAATAAATCCAAATATAAAACTTTTAATCTTTAGCAGATAAGTATTTACTGGGGACCCAGATTCATTCTATTTCCTCAGCTGTGCTCTTGTTGGTATAATGGAACTGTTTGTGACATGAATTGTGGTGGATTTGGTTTTGCTTCAGGTTGACGTTTCGTAGCACTAAGTGTGAAATATTATATGCTCAACAAAACCTTCCTTGGTGGAGCTCCTGGAGACAAGCATTAAGACCTTCTCAGGCTAATCAGAGCCTGTATGATGGCTGAGTGGTTGCTTCACTCTTCTTTTTGGGTCTTTGGCGCTTACCCTGTTCCCATCAGATGCTAAAGATAAGGTGGAAGAGTGACAAATGTAAAAGGAGAACCACAAAGGCTCCATACTGTTTTTGTGTACATTTAAGTGGCATTATTTAAGCAGGTCAGTTCGCTTGGAAGTCAAGTGAATGGAGGATGGCCAGAATAGGTTTATCTATCCTTGCTGATCTGGGCTAGGTTTTTCTCTCTATTGAAGCTACAGGACATCATGTAAATAGGGAATAGTTTTGTTTTCAAAATGTGTATATTAATATACATACATATATAATTGCCAAGCATGGAGGAAGATCGTAGAGACTGATTGCCTTGTAAATCAGTAACAATGAAGCCTTGTCTTCGCAAAATTGAGAGCCTTGGATTACAAATCAAAGTAAGAGGGGGCAAACCAAGAGTTAATGTATGGCAGCGTTGCTTAGGATCAAGAGTGCAGTCTGTCTTTTAAAGGAATACTGCTCTTGTTACTGAGTAGAGTTTGGTGATACCAACACATGGCACTGCCTTGCAGAGAAAAGATAAATTTAGATTGAATGATTTCTCAGTTAAACAGGGACCAACAGGGAGTTTATAATAAAACAATTTACACTCACTTTGGAATATGACAATGGCAATTTTTCTTGTGCTGAAAACAAACCATTACTGATGTATGTTTGTGACCCAGCAGGAAGTTTTCTAATGCAGACTCCTTCCACATCTATTCAGTAGCAGATGTAATTTGTCCAACGTATCTAGCAGTATATAATACCATGTATTATTAGTACTGTCACATTTTCCTATGATGCGAAAATTTTGGTGAAAAATTTAGGTTTGTTTGTAGTCCCCCAGAAGTGACATGTGACCTTCAGCCTTGAAAGTTTAGCTCTTAATGAATTAGAGGCTTAAATTTGCTTCTCTGTTTTCAGATTTCATTGAAAATATTTTTGGTGTAATCTCTGATTCTAAAAAATGTATCAGGTAACATTTTGGCATATATAATAGCAAGTTTTCATTCTTGTAAGGTAATGTAAGTCAGGAGGAGTTCCTTTGTCAGTGCAGTAAATCAGGGTGAAAGAACTGACTTCCTTTTTATGGGAAATTTTAATTGCGTTTAGAATGCCTCATACTAGAAATGTTCATGTTACTTGTGGTTTATTTTAGCTGTGCAACAGGAGGAAAGGTTGTTAGTATTTCTGATCTAAAGTCCGATGTCTCAAGTTTCTGTCTTCTTCAAGATGGATCCAACACATCCCATATAAGACTGGTACAGTCAGGAGAGCAGGGGGATAGAGAATTGCTTGTAAGATCAGCTGAAGTCTCAGGTGATGTTCAGGATCACTTCAGGTCAGGTGGAACTATCATTTCTCCCCAGCATCGGGGAGAGTTTTTTCTAAGACTTCCTTGCTGAATAAGATGATACTGACACAGCTGATTCTGTCCGAGAGAAATACATGGCATTTCTAAGCATAGAATTTTGAAGAGCTCCCCTTCTAAGGAGAGTTTTGGTTCTTCAGTTTTGGTGTTCACCATTGCTTTTATGGGATAAAAGATACCAGAAAGTAACTGGAAAGTACTGATAATTGCACTGAAATTTCTGTGCAGCTCCAATGGGAACACATTCTTCTGATTTCTAGATTTCCTTAATGGGAGATTTGTATAGACTTTAAAACATTTTAAATATTTTCTCCTTTAGAAGAAGAATCCAATTTCTTCAGTTTTTTCCTTTTTTTTTTCTTTCCTACTTCTGAGGAAATATTCAAGGAAAAGGAAATGCTGTTTGATGCTGTTTTCTCTTTATAATAGCAGTAGCCTTCTCTTGTTCATCATGGGCAACTGTTTTGGTAGTGGTCTAGAAATACTTTGGACCACGTTAGTAATGAGGTTCATTACTAATTTCTTCATTACACTTTGTGATTAACTCTCCACAGATTTGCTGAGGGAAGAGAAAGCCTAAAACAAAAACAGGCAAGGATCTTTAGTTAGATCTGATTGGCCACAGGAGGAAGATAGGACATAGCCAAAGAGCTTGGAGTACCATAAGTCAGCTTTGAAGCTGAATGATTGCCAAACTCGTTAGTAAATGACAATTGTCTTTGTAAGTTTAAAATCTTAAAATTTCTGTTTGATCATTAGGTCTTGCTAAATATATGACAGGTAAACTAAAACATAATTTGCAGATTAATAAAAATGTAAAACTTTAACTTATCTAATTAAAATATAAGTATATATAGAGAAGTATTTGCAGATGCAAGCCATGCACGTCATCAGTCTAAAACAAAAGTTGTTTAGATTAGTCCAATTATTAAAGTTTAATGCAATCTTTTTGGAGCCAGACTGTGCCTGGTCATTCAGAAATGAAGAAAACTGCGTTTGGGTCTCCGGGAAAGAAATGATTCACCTGCCATTGGATCCAGTGTAACTGAAGGGCTTGTTCTCTTCTGAGCATAGGAAACGCTCTTACTCAGCAGTGTGCGTTAGGTTATTTGTTGTGTAGGAGAACGGAAATGAGAAAATTACCAACTTTCAGAACTGCCCAAGTCAGTAGACTTGGCAAGAAGAGAACATGTTTCTTCCTTTCCTAGTGACCTGGGAGGTCCTGGGGATCCCTATGCAACACTGTGTCACCATGTCTGTGGGAGTTCGCAGGGCATCCGGGCGGTGGATGAAAACCCAGTTTTTTAATGTCACAGATGAACTTGCAGTTCTGTGAGTAAGGTTGAACACAGGAGATACTCTCTGGCACGTAGCACTGCCTTGGAATCTATTTAGAAACACCTTCTAGCCATTCATATCTGAAGAACTCCCACTACAGTAAGAAAATTGAGAAGAAATTTTTCCGAATTTCTATATATTAGATATTTACACCTCCTACTGCGAGAGAGAATTTCATCAAATGTAGGAGTCTTTGAACCCTTTTTTTTGTTAGAGACAATTCTGCTACATCTGACATCTTCCTTAGGAGGGTACAGTATTTTATTAAAAAAAGACTGACTGAGCTGGCTAGCAGTAAAAGGAGTGCAAATGGATATCATAAGGCCTTTCTACTATTGGAATCAAGCAAAGTGATCTAGTATAACTGATTCAGGCTTGCAGATTTGTGTAATTTTGTCAGATACCAGCTATCACGAAATAAGAATTCTATACTGTAGACAGATTGCTTTACTGGATAAGTCAGATACCTTTCCTTGCAGGCTCAGAAACTTTCAAAATATTCTACCCTTCAATTATAAAATCACAGGCTTCTAGAAACAAATTGCTAAATACATCTCCTAGTAGGTGGTCATGGTAGGGTCTGTATTTTCCCTCCGTTCATGAGTCACTGTAGAGCAGCATCTTCCCTGTACTCCAGGCTGGTAGGTGACAATGGGCTGATCCAGTGGTGAGCTCAAATCATATTCAAATATAGCAACATCTTGATGCTATTATGATGATTACCACTTTGCAATTGGTATGTCTGAACTCAGCACAGGAACATAACATTCCTAATGAGATATAGCAATAATTTACCTGTCACTAAATGATCTTTTCCGCCCTAAGTGACAGTGTCTTGCCGTTACAAACATGTCCCCACTGACTAAAGCACTAATGAATACAGGTCTAACATTATAATATGAGATACTTATGCCAGTTGATAAGAACTTGATCTGGATCAAAACTACTCAGGTAGTGCATGAATCCTGGAGGTAGCTATACCAGAGAGGGTATCTTTTCTCTTTTTTGCCTGGCACACAGGAGCCTTGAACTACTCAGGAAATAACTGGAGCAAATGAAGAGATTTTTCAAAGGAGACTAGAAGAGTTAGGCATTGCAGTCTAAATGTAAGTTTTTGTAAGCAATTCCTTTTAGAATCTCTGAGCCATTGTTCCTGTAAGGCTCAGTTTTGTACTCCCTCTTAAGGCTTTAAGCCCACAAATTTATGTGGGATTAATTTTAAGCACGTGGACTTCAATAGGGCTACTTAAGCCTGAAGTTTGGCATATGTGTAGGCATGTTCAGAAACAGAACTGTAGGAGAGATTCGCATTTATTTTGGTGGGAGTTTTGCCTACACGCAGGTTGAGCCCATGTGCTACAAAAATCATTCTTTGACACTTCAGTTGGACTGTTGTAACTAGAAGTTAATTCAGTGATATGAATGTCTATTGGAAGTTTGGCCACACTCATCAGAGGGAAAGGTTTTCTTAGAGAAAACCTATTCCATTTTTACTGAAATATGCAGAGAATCTTTAAAATGCTAAAACAAGGCTATGTTCCAAAATAGTCCGTTATTAATATTGAGTAAATATGTACAAAAAACCACACAGAAGGTACATAATATAAAGCAGATGCAAAATATTTCTTTAGTAATATTACTTGAGTATTTTCTGTTACATGACCATATTTGTATTTGTTTTGTAAGCAAACCATTTTCTTTTGAAAGAAAATCACAACTCATACTTGACATAATTTCTGATATAGCAGAATGAACATGCATTTAAAATGCTACATGGAAATAATTTCTTTACATCACCCCAACAGATGGACTTAGATAGTTGAGTAAGGTGAGGAAGAAAAATTAAATGCGAAACTGCATCAGTGACCCAAAAGTTTGCTGTATTTTGGTACAGCAACTGATTCTGGTACTACAGGCATGTTGATTCAATCCACAGACTAGTAACTAGCATGTAGAAATGAACCATCTCTGAAGTATGTAACATTATGCATAAGCATAAATGTCAGAGTTAATTAGCAAAATAGGTGCAGCAACAATTTTACATCTGTGATAGCTGAAATAATTTAATATTTTAATGATGTAATGATGTATACTAAAGCTCCCGTGCGTTTGAAGGTGCCTATTGAAATAACTATTGACAAGTTCTTTTATGTACTCAGTGCACTACCCGCTCAGCAGTACGCTGTCATTTTAGAGTAATTGCCCAGCAAACTTTTAAAGTGCTGTCACAAAAAATTGCTTAAACAGAGGTAGCTCTTTAATTTGTCTGCCACTTCTTCTGTCACTCCCACTGCACTTTATGTTGAGTGCAAGGTTTAGCTGTCACGTTTGAAGTTCTTCCACATATTTTCCCAGACTGGGTTGAGGCCATTTTGCCAATTTATCCTACAATGTTAAGGAAAGTTTGAAACAAAAATATTTTTTTCACACTCCTTTTACTTGTACACTTTAGTATAGAAGATTGGAAATTATTCCTCTTATAGTTGGAGGAAACTATTTTGGATCTGTAAAATAGAATGAGTTTCGCTAGAGATGATGATTTGTCCAAATCCAGCGGTTTCATAGGAATATGTGTATATGTGTGCATATATGTGTTTTTATATGTGTGTGTATATATATATATCTATAAAATACAGCTGCTTAAGAATGGTCAATAGTTGTTGTTCTGTCCTGGTACAGGTTCATAACATGAAAATCTTTTGTTTATGGGAGATGACAAGGGCTCAGTGAGAAGTTTGAGAACAACTTACCTCAGACTTCAAGTGGCCAGGATGCTCAGTTGGGATGTGAGAGAATGCTAAAGAAAGAACTAGGATATGCCTCTGTACATTGTATTTTTGTGCACTGATTTGTTCAGATATGAAACAGCAAACCATCTGAAAGTTTTGAATTTTCATGAGATGGGAGAACTTTCCTTCACAGTTCTAGATCCAGGAAGTTTCTTGTGCATTAGCTACTGTTGTGTGATGCTGGAGGCAAGAAGGCAAAAATATAATTCAATTTTTTGTACCTTTTCTGAAAGACTTTGTTTTCTGCTTGCTTTCTTAGGGAGGCCCTTCCAAGCAATAAAATTCCATGTTATCATGCTCCCAAGGCAGAGTGGAGGTATAAAGCAGCTACGTCAGTCAGCAACTTCTGTGCCAAGAAATGGGGAAGAGTTGCTTTAAGGCCACAAGATTGTTATGCAGTCATCAGACTTCCATGTGGTTAGTATTGATCTTTTTTGGATATTCTGAGATCATGAGCAAGAAGTAGGATTGTCTGAGTCTGTTATCCTTCTTACAAAAAAAATTTAACTATGGCATGTATTGCACACTCTACAATTGAAATTGAGTGTAAAATTCTGAATTACAGCAGCTTGATCAGCTAAATGCTCTTACTGCTAGAAAATGGTTTCTGCTGTCTGAATCCCATCAGAATTGGGAACTGTTTTAGGAGGAAACAGCTGAAGTTTATTATCACGATGGATCACTTTTTGTTTTCTCATTCCTTAAATAGAATTTTCATATTTAGCTTTCATAGTTTTTGAGGGTAAAATGGAAAGAAAAAATTAGTGTTTATATGTTACTTTTCCATTTCAATGAAAGAAAAATTGCATTTTGATTTTCAACATTATTTAACTCTCTAAAGTAAATAGTTATAAAAGTAAAAATATGAAGGGCCAAGTATGAGATATGTATTTAAATGATGGAAGAAAACCTTCTTTTAACGTAGAGTTACTAACAGTTTACACATTTGACTGTAGGGGGAGTGAATATTCATAATAGGACGAATTTCACAATATGAAATGACAGTAGTTACTGACAATCTGTAGATATCAAAGAATGAGCACTGCCACATTAATAAGGAACTTAAAAGCAGATCCACAGTCTAACATCTGAGTGACTATAAAACTACAACTTCTACATGAGTCGTATGTTTGAACTCCAAACTATCTTATAAAATTTAGCTAGAACACATTTTTCTTGACACAAATGAGTATATTAATTTCCACAAGATATTATCTCTTACCATATATTTAATTCAGATTCTCTTTCTACTCCCACTAAAATAATTGCTTACAATATACTGACTTGATTTTATATGGCTAATTAGAGCAGTACATGGAAAAAAATAGGTTTGCAGGTAATACTGAAATTAAATATGTTAATCTGTAGCTCAGTGCACACATTTTGTATGAGCTTTAATTTGCTATATAAATTATAGTTCTGCGTTTATAAAATGCCCTTGAAAGAATGTCCTATTTTTTTGAATACTAATACCACAGGGAAACAAATATACAAAGCTTTTAGCTATAGGCTATATTTGCATAAATTAAGACAAATAGTCAGTCTGAATATCCAACTGCAGATATACTTTTGAAAGATATTCTACATAGAGTTGCTAGGACTTTGCGTATTTAAGATTTACATTTTTTTAACAATGTAGCAGCCTTTCATGATAGGCAAATGAATTTTGAACAATGAGGCATAAATAGTGTAATAAATAGGCTGTGGTTTATCAGCTAGAGCATGGAACAAATAATTCAAAAGGCTCTGAACTCATTTCTGTTTGAGGTAGTAGCAAATATCTCCAGTACCAGTCTGCTTTACATGTTTATTCTAGAAAAAGCTGGTATGGCTCTCTCAGTGCAGCTGCCCAGTGCAGCATATGTATTTTGTGACATGACTGCAGAGACACGTGCAATTCCCACATAGATTCTGGTAACCTCAGCTAAAAAACTGATCCTCATTGTTTAGAAAACTCTCCTTCTGTGTGAATTCAGTTAATATTCACTAATGATAGGGAGAAGGCAATTACAAAATCTATAATGCAAAGTATGTCCAAAATTCTGCTTAAAGTTTGTTATTAAGAAGGGCAAAGGGATATGCATGACCAATACAGTTATGCTTTTTTCATAGGCAGAGTGATCAAAACCTTCTGTCCTTTTTAGGCAGTGGTAGTAAATCCAATATAGGGATCAAATCCTTAAATGTGTACAAGAACCTAAATCCTTTCCATTTCTGGCCCAGGAACAGTATCTCTGCTGGAGGTACATAGCCATATGTTGTGGAACACATAGGAAACATCCCTGAAAATGTTTATTTTGAAACAGTGTCTTAATTCATTTTTATTTCCTGTGACTCTGTATTAGTAATCAAGATCTTGTATGCTCTTGACAGAATGAAGTATCACTGGTCGGAAAGTTTTTGATGAATTTATGACTTAGGCTTTCAACAGTGTTAAGAGTATTATCATTCGGGCTATATGTTATCACTTCCTTTACCACTGTAAGAGGCAGCAGTATGCTCTGAGTGTTCCCACTAGCTTCACAGTAGAAGAATAGAAAACTCAGAGTTAATTTAACCTTCAGACTGTCAAAGTAAAATAAACAGTATTTTAAATGAAAATAGCTAGTCGGGGAATAGTTCACAGTGAAGAACTTCATTTTTTATTCATTCTCTTCATACAAGGTGAAGATCATACAAGTGAATGTCTAATATTGTTCCTCTGAGGGAGTGTCATTGAAAGTATCACTGAGAATTAATGGTTTGATGATGCTGAACAATCCAGAGAACATTGTCCCAAAATGTTTTTTAGTGACGCTACTATTTTTGGGTGAAGATTTCCCCTCTGAATTTCATTCATTTTATGTAATGCTGTTTGTGCGATTAAATCGTGAATTTAACTTTTTGGCAAAATAACTCTTCAACATCAGCTTTCCAGTGAGATTATTTTGGTTGTCCATTACTACTTGCTGTTATATGGAATTTAGTATAGCGTGACAATAAATCTCCTCATTTACTAGAAGAAAAAAGCACATTGCTTAAACAAATGTCACCAGCTATGACTAAATACATGACAGTATGAGCCAAAGCCCTAGTTAAGAGAATTGGCAGAAGAAATACAATCTCTAGTGGTACTTCTATCAATCTTTAAGTCATGGTCAGAAGTTTATGGGGCACCTTTTTATGTCTTCTCCTAGTAACAGCTATTAGACTAGCAATTAAAAAGAAAAAGGAACATTTAAAATATGAAAATTGCCACAAAATTGAACTTAAACAATGTAATGGTGTAAGGCTTGAGGAGAAATCTCCCACAGGAAGAAATCTATCCCAAAAGTATGATAGTCGATCAAGTTTTAATTTTTCTTTTTTTGAAATATGGCAGAATGCTGAGCTGAAGTTTACAGTCTTTAGGGCCAGCTAAGATGGAAGACTATTGTATACAATTTGTAGATGCAATGAAAAAAACAAGCTGGAGTGGTCAAAGAAATCCTGTTTCTTAACAAGCACATTGACAAGTTATCTATGACTATAATAGAGGGAAACATGGCAGCTGAATGATAAGGAGGATATGAAAAGGTCTAACACAACTTCCCAGATTGACTTAGCTTAAGAAGACATTGGCTGGATTTACTGAGAGGCTCAGCAGATAAAACCCACAAACTCCACTTAGGAATGGTAGAAATCAGGGGCGAAGGAAGAATGAGCCTTAATCCTTTCCTTCCATTGCAATGAGAGCTCATACAATCTGTACTGAGAGCAATGTAATTTGCTTCTGCCTGAAAACTGTCAGCTAAGATCAAGTGAAACTTCTAATGGAACAATTTCCTGCAAGAGCTGCTAAATTCTGTCAGTCTTTCTTTGGAACACTGGGGGACAAAACAGGGATATGCTGCAGATCTGTATTTTGGGATGCTCTCTGGGTGCTGTTTATGTAGATGCAATACTGGAACGTTTGGTGGAACATGGAATACATAAGCATTCTAGGAATGGGAAAGCAGAGGACAGGGAGAAAGGAAGGAAAAAAGATAGATATTAATGATAACTGTTCCAGCCTTTTGAAATCACAGATTTATTCAGATATTGCGTAGTCTCAATATCTCTGAATCAGTATCTCATTGAGGTGAGAACTTACTAATTAATTGCTAAACAATATTTTGGATGGAAAGGCAAAGAATTAACAACACAGTTGTCCATCTTCAAAGATGAACTAAAACATGCAGAGAATAGCAAACTAGAGTATTTTTTGTGATTAAGACTACTGTAGGGTGTTAAAAACAATCACAACACTTGCATCTGATACAGGATCCTTTTAATTAATTAGTCAACAAAGGTCAGGTCTTAAGTCAATGCACCAGAGTCATTGGACTGGACTGGACTGGACTAAATCTAATTATTCCCAGTTCCTACTGTCAGACAAAGATGTTTCGATAATGACTTCTAGCAGAGTAACAATGATAGTGCTCAAAAAGAGGAAGAAATAAAAGATGATTCTTCAAAATAAAATCAGTTTTATATCAACATATATATCTTAAGGACTGCAAGTACTATTTCTTAAATCAATCAAACATCTGCTTTTTGATTTTTAAAATCTGTGACTAGTATCTCACTGAACTTCTCCATTTGCTCTGATTGTAAGGGGTATTGTTGAAACCTGTTGACATAGTTTTCAAACTTTTCACATTGCAAGGAAGGTCACTGCATTTTAGCCCCTGCTACGCTCTTGTTTCACACACACTGACACTCACTCGCTTCTACTGTTGGACATATTTTTCACAAAACAGTGAATCGTGATATTGAGGCTACAGAAGTTATTCTGAATTTGTCACGCATTGCATCCCACCTTTGGGCCTTGGCTGAAAGAGAGGTCTGTCTGGCAGTGGGAAAAGACAGAAGGGAGAGAATCTTGCCTTTAATTCACTAATTCATTTGACACTTCTTTTCGTACAAATTGGCATGGTTATCTGCCTTTTCTTCAGAAGCTCACACTCTGCTCTTCCAGATTTAAGGTTCACGTATAATGAGTTTTTTTTGGTTTCACTTGTTTTTGAAAAATATGATAAACCCCTAAGTTTTAGGGTTCTAAAAAATCTGGGAAATCTATTAGTTAAAACAACTGGAAATATTTAAAAAAAACCACAACAAAACAAACCCTATACTAATTATGCTTAGTACTGTCAATATGATGAAATATATGCAGATTCTTCAGCTGTGGCTGTGGTACAGAAATTCTGGAGTGTGTGATGTTTGAACCTTCAACATGATTTAGCTGCTAGAAAATGTGTGTTTTTAATATCAAGGTTTTGTTATATAAGCATAAGAAAATTTTGCAAGCCATCAAACTTAATTTTTTCTTACAATTGTTGAAGTTAAAAATGAACTAAACTTTTCTCAAAAACTGATCTAAAAAAATAATTACGTTTCTGTTTGAGTCTTTATATGCCAAGTTATAGCCTAATATCAAAGTGTAACTATTTATCTATTAAGGATTCCAGTAAATCCTCTTTACCATGAAATGTTTACAAACCTTTCCTTTTGACTTCAGTTCTTCCATCTTTCTATGATTATGACAGACCTGTATGTCTGGATTCTGTGCAAAGCAGAATTGTTCAATGGAATTACTATTTTTGCCTAGATATTTTATTGTGAATATTCCTATGAGTAATCCCAATAAAGTAATTTCTTCCTAAATGATTACTTCTAAATGCTTTAAAAGAGTGCAGTGGCTGTCTTTATAAAAAGATACTGCTTTTTGGAACGCTTGCCTGCTTGCAATGCACAGTGTCCACTGCCAGCCTACGCATCAGCTTTAGAAAGCAGCGTCACTGTTTTCTGAAAAAAAATTTTTTTTTGCAATCTGTGAAAAATCCCAGTCTTGTGGAAAGCACTAATTAATGCCAGTGAAATCTGTAGAGTCGGACCCTCGTGGGAGTAACTAAATCAGGGTAAACTGAGTACTACGTTTGAAAATACGATTTTATGGCTACCAGCACTTGAGCCAGATGACGATCTGGCCATCAGTTCGTACTTGTGGCATTTGTTCTTCGTCTGTGTAGAGCAGAGGCTGACGTGTGAAGTGTCGGGCCATGCGTCCTGCCATGAGGGGCTCCATCAGTGTAAAGGTCGGATGGTTATACACACGGCAAGCCTTATTCTTATGAATAAAGGAGTGTTGGTAAGACTGACAGGCTGCGCTGAAACTGCTGGTGCTCAGCGGCCCGAGCTTGACCTTCTCCATCCTTGAAGGGCCTTACCAGGCAATGACACCTTGTCCCCTTAACCTGGGCAGCCGGCCACAGCGTTCGCCAGGAGAGGGCTTGGGCTTGCGGGAAGGTCGCAGAGCAGGACGCCGCGGTTTGCTCGGGGCAGCCCGAACGGCAAAGCTTTGTACCAGCCGCCGCGGAGGGCAGGGCGGGCGGCTCCCGGCACGGGCGGAGCAGCCTGGGACCCGCGGCTGTTCCCAGCTCGCCTCCGCCCCGGGGCCGCGCGGATGGGAAGCCCCCGGAGCTGTGCCGCAACCGAGCGCCGGGCTGCAGGCGGCCACACGGCGGGGATGGCTCCCGGGCTGGGGCTGCGACGGGGACACGGACACGGATAGGGACAGGGCTGGGGCAGGGGCAGGAACAGGAAAAGGGGCAGGGGCTGGGGCAGGGACAGGGACAGGGATCGGGCAGGGGCTGGGGCGGGGACAGGGCAGGGACAGTGGCAGGGATAGAGCAGGGGCTGGGGCAGGAACAGGGGCAGGGCTAAGGGAATGGCTGGGGCAGGGACAGGACAGGGACAGGACAGGGATAGGGCAGGGTCTGGGGCAGGGACAGGCTGCCGCCTGCTGCCGGCCGCCGCGTGGGTAATCACACATCCCCCCTCACTGCTGATTTGCAAGAGCAGATTAATCAGAGCGCGCGGCTTGATGAAATTTGCTGTTATTGTGCCCATTTTTAGCAACATCTTTTATTATCTTCATTATTCATTTACAGGGGACCGGCATCAATTATGCAAATGAGTTCACAGACTTTGCAGATTACTTCATTTGCCGCTATTGTTTGTGGAAATTTAATTATTAAATATTATTAAGCTTGCGTTTTCTTCAATTTTCCGAGGCTTAGTTTCATTTGATTTTTCCTCCAGCTGCTCTCGTTTCCTTTCAGTGCCAAAACAGCTCCTCATCAAAGCGGCTCTGGCATGTGAAGACCAAATAAAATCTCCTCAATTTAATAATTTTGATGTTAGTCCCTTGTTCTCAGCTGCTTGCTCAAAGCAATGCAGAGAGAAACGCAGAGCACATTCAATTTAATGAGTAGAAATTGAATTCAAGTTTGTTCGGAATTGACTTCAATTAAGCAGAGTCTTAATGATAAATTAATCTCTTTTCTTTATTCCCTAGAATTTGTTTTTCAAAGTAGGAAATTGGACTACATTGAAAGACCAAATAAAGAATACCAATTTTAACTAGATTATGGAACCGATAGCAAAATTTAATTCTTTATAGTAACGTACTTGGACAAATAGCATTCACTCTATGGCATGTATTATAATTTATATTCATTGTTACCACTCACACTTTCATGGCATGGATAAAATGGCAGTTGAATTAAATATGGGCCTGTAATAGACTTCAGAGTTTTAATCTTTATTAAGAAACTCTAATTGAATGCATAATTAGCTTTTCAGGGTCTAGGAAACTAGGTTTAATATCTATGTGGGCTGAAAACATAGATCAGGCATTTTTTTAAGAGCATTTTTTAGGAGTTATTATCTTGTAACATGGCTTGTCTAAAAAGCCACATTTTAACTTCATTGCAAGAAGCTACATATGGAGGAGCAGTACAAGCTTGCTTTGTGCACCTCTGAATGCCCAAACACAGCCCTTCCTGCATTCTGGGTCAATGGTGGGTAGTGCAACCTTCTTTCATTAGAACAACTTAACATATCTTGTGCCTGTCCCCATTGAAACATAGACAAAAGTCAGTGCTTATGAATAACCGAATAACTGCAATGGGACTGTGCCCTTTTCCTTCTGTGTTACAGTTCTACCACACCTGCTCACATTAGTGCCTTCGTTATTTTCCTCTATGTTATTCTTGTGGTATGACCACCGCAAGCTCTATATAGGTATTTTTTCAAGAGTGGAGAGTAATTTGAGTGCCTGCTCTAGGTTTTCAGAAGTGATCAAATGTCTTTATGATATCTGAAGCTGGTCATCTCATGCCATTGATATTTTTTGAAACTTTGATTCTTTAACCCTCTACTCAGTGGAAAAAAATCTATTTTGCCGTTTATGATTGAACCTATAAGACTCTCATTAGATGAGGGATACTTCAAGCCAAACTCTGTCTCATATATAGTTTTATTATGTTTAAAATTAATAAAATATTTACTCATAGTGCTAGCATTTTAGAACCATTATGCAAATATTTTGTCCAGTGATGTCTCAGGTATTGAAGGAATTTTTACTAAGATTATTACAAATTCAGGGGAGTGTCAAATTCTGTGCTTTGGTATTTCAGTGAAGAGAGTGGGTAAGTTTGGCCAGCTGAGGATCATTCAGTCTCTTGCTTTACTTGTACGTAAATTCTTTGGTTCCCAGGCACTGAGCAGAGGTATATATTGCTTTTTAATTAAGAAGTAATGAACAATTTCCTTTAGACACCTTTTACGATCTGCACTGGACTTGTGAGCACCTCCCACTGTGTGTCCAGCACTGGTATGTTTCTGTTTCCCTGGAGTTTCCTGTTATGTTTTTGTGGTGTAAAGGATCAAGAGCCTGCCAACAGACTCTTTGCATGGCACACAATTGAAAATATTTATTAAGGCAATATGTTTGTTTTTACAGATCTGGGAAATTAAGTTTATTGCTTTAAGGATACCCATGTTCTGAAGTGTATGAGGCTCCAAAGATTTGTTTCAATTTTCTGAGTGAATTTTTCTGTAAACATTCTTATCTATTTGGAAATGGGATCTGAGTTTTTCTGGAAGTAATAGAGAAAGGTTTGTTAATCTGAACTTCCTGTTTAGTTTGGAGTTATGGTTTAGTGGTGAACATGGTGGAGATAGGTTGAACTCAATGATCTTAGAGGTCTATTCCCACTGTAATGATTTTGTGATTCTATGATTCTGTTTTTCAGGTCTGCAGTTATTTAGAATGAGATGGAGTAAATGTTTTTTTTACGAGAAAGTGTAGTTGCAGTTCATACATAGCTGTGTTGTTTCATGTAGAAATCAGTCCCTGTGTTCAGTGGACATAGACCAGACTTATAAAAACAGTAAGGTGCTCACAGTCACAGACAGCCTCGTAGAGGTGAGAGATGTCAAAGCTCCATCAGTCTTTGCAGTCTGATTGAACCTGTTTTTAGGGATGACACTGTAGGCATCACACACACGTGTTCTAACAATTGATTACATTATTAAACATCTACAAAGAAGTCATTAAGGCAGTGGTCCTGTTAGAAATACCTATACTATAATAGCACGGTGGTACTCCATATTCCCTAGTATATCACTGATTCTCTTATCAACTTCTTCAGTGCACAAGCATTAAAGGCTTTTATTGCATATAGATCTCACAAGTTCACTTTAAGGTCTGACCATTAAACCAAGCTGTTTCCATCTATTTGTCATCATTTGCAGTAATGGTTCTGTAGTTCAGTGCCTGCCTTCTGCAGTCCCAGTGTTGTCTGATTAGACTCTTGTTGACACCTGAGCAGATCACATTGCCATCTTTTCCTTTCATCTGAAAAAGCCCTACAGGGCCCTATATGTGGCTCAGTGAAACAGTTTCTCGAAGTTACTTGTCTTATGTACAAAGGAAGACCATATGTCAAAATAGCTTTTTTATAAAAAACTTAAACTGACTTTCCCCCTTTCAGAACTGGATCTGATCTCAGTGAGTGTGCCCTTTCTTTTGCCTTCTACATTTTCCCAGGAGGTTTGGCTTTTTTGAATCTCTATCGGACAGAAATGGGATGACTCCATGAGGAAAATTCAGCCAAGGCAGTAACTTTCTTGGAGAGGAAAGGAGCCATAAGAACAACTTCAATTATGAGTATATTCTGCGTCTGAGCCACAGAAATACTGTGCATGTATTAATATGCCTTTTAAAACAGAAAATGGCATGTTTTTACAAGGGACGTTTGTGTCAATTTTGGCTATGCTAATGAATATAGTAACTAGTAAATTATGTAGCGTGCCTGGAAGCTCAAGCTCCCTACCTCTCAGAGAAGGGTGAGGCAAAATACTGGAAAGGGAAATAATTTGTTTCATCAAGAAAGATGTAAGAGGGAAAAAATTATCTTCCTTAAATTATCCCTTACCAATATGGAAGAGCTCTAGTTTGTTAGTATTTATGCACCTACACTGCAAATAATGCCCCACTTCTGACAGTACTATAGTTATTACATATTCTGGGTTTATTTTCTGGAGATTTCAAAATAATAAATTTCCTACCATCAAGATTGTAAACAGCTTTCTGTAATCTTTTTTTACTAGACAGTATTGTTTTCAGTGCTGCTCTTTTCTACTCCATTGTTTTTTTCACACTCCTTCAACAGCCCTGATGATAAATGCGTGAGGCAAGAGTAAGGTTAAGTATTCAAAAGGTAAGAAATGTCGCACTTACACAATCCCTCTAAGAGACAACTCTTGACTACATTGTCAGCTATTTCTGAAGTACAATTATTACATCACTTCAGATAATGTTGCATTTGGTGCTGTTGAACACTTTGTATGTGCCAAAAAATGTGGCAGATCAGTTATTTGTCTCAGCTTTTCAATGTGCATGAGCCAAATCTGCATTCATAACTACAGCAATCTCTAATCACAGGTCTCTATTCTGTTCTCACGGTCAGGGGCAAAGCGTGGATTTGCTTATCCGCCAACATTTGAGTACTTCCTAGTGAATAATTCTGTAAGTCACAGCCACTTTGCAGGTTTATTCTACATTGCAAGTATGACCATCCATATTTCAAGCCTGGCTGATAATCTGGGTAGATATATTTAATTAACTTTCTAGGACAGAACAAGGCTCTATTCTGGGTTTATTTTTCATTTTCCATGATTTGAGAAAAAATTCTAGAATTTTTTTTTCCCCAGCTAAATATCCAGTGTTATTTTTTGGTCGTGGGCTGGCCACTGTTGTTGTGTAGTTTGGCTACTTGTCAGATTCATAAACAAGCTTAAGAACACTGTGAGATGTCACTTGCTTTTGTAGGATACCTGTACACACAGCTAAGTTAGCTTCAAAGTGAAATCTCATTTCAAAACCGAACTGAAGGCAGCATTGCTGCTGCTTGAAAAAAAACAAGTCTATAGTATATGACTGCTGACTAAAATAATCAAATATTTACTGAAGAAAGATGAGAATTTAATCACATAGAAGTCTGTGGTAAAGACATACTGAGCCATTATGGCAATTTAAATATATGATATTACGTGTGTCTCTGTGGGAGAAAAAGTATGATATTGACAAGTAAGTGATTATGTAATTGGACTGTACTGTGAAGTATACACAGAAGGTGTAAAGCTAAAAAGATTTAGGGTTTCTGGGCTGCCATGTGACATTCCATTCTTGAAAAATCTCCAAGTTGAATATCTTTTACTATACAAAGAAAAATTATTAAAAAACAAAGTTCCATTATGTGGAGTTAGTCTTATCACTGCTAGAAGGCTTGATTTCATGGACTTCAAAGAGAACGTTCCCTTTTTTGTAAGATTTGATGCAGGTTTTGTTGCAAAAACCTGTGCTTTTTTTGAAAGGTCATTTCAAACCTTCTTCAGTAAGGAGCTTCGTTTATGCAGGGCCTTCTCTTGGAAGATATGGAAGAGAGCTGTTAAAAAAATATCCACTGAAGGACAACCAAGGTCTCTCTTCTCAGTTTTCATGTGGATTGAAGTCTTGCCTAGAGATGGGAACAAAAATCAGGCCTTTCAGCCCCAGTGAAATACTGTGCTCAAGATGGAGTGAGAGAAGTGGGGCTTCTGCAGCTGAGGCGTTGTCAGGGCTTTCTCTGTACACAGACCTTTGGATTACTGTAATTCTGTTGTTGATTAAGATCATTCATCTCTGTATGGTTCACAGACTGCCAGCGTTTGTCTTAAGGTGCACAATGGCTGAATTCTGCTTTCCGTTATGCCCTTCTAAACCAAAAGCAGTACAATTAGTTTTACTACTGATTTCAGCTAGCATAAGCAAAAGCATTTCCCCTGAATAAAAATTTGTGGCCCACTTGAAGCACTTCTTAAACAGCACTATATAGACTAAATGCACATTTTTCTCTGCTGCCCATAGCTATGTCCTGAGAAATAATTTTAGTTGTAGCCCATGCTGGAGTACCACTGTTGTATCAAGAGTCACTGGAATGAAAATTTGCATAACAGAAGCATTCCTTGTTCTTTAAACTGATTACTTATTGTTGTTTTTTTCATCTCTGTTCTTATGATAGTCGTACTTAAAATCACTGTTTTCATTGTTTGTGTCAGATGACCACATTGCAAGTTATATTTTGTTATTGCTACTGCTGGGTTTCTTTCACCTTGCCCTGGAGCATCTTCCCTTCAGGGGATAGGATGTGAGACTAAATGGCCTGTGATTCTGATCATTTATGGCAATTCCTGTGATCCTGTTTGTGTACTGTATTGGAGCTTAGAATCTCTTACATTAGATGGGATGTGGTTGTATTGCCCCAGGGATGCAGAGCTGAGGTACCAAAGGAACAAATTAACAGGATGTCATATTAAAATAATTTTTCGGCTGTAATTTAGGTAACTAGATTAATGCGAATTAATTTAGGAATACTTAAATATAACATAATCACACCTAAATGATGTACAATATCAACAATAATTAAGGTAGAAAAATCAAATTTATGTAAAAAGGAGTCTAGACTTCCAGTGTTTGTGCACCTCAAATACATCTGTTGAAAGAAAGCAGAGTCAGAAGGGAATGCTTTTAATTCCAAACCATCTAGTAGGCGTATTACCAGGGCTGGTCAAGCCCTTCTGTCCACTTGAGAAAACCGTTGAATTTCGGATAAGCACTAAAGCAGTGTAACCACAATCTGCAATTATTCCTGCAAATATGTATATTTTCAGTGGTTTTTTAATATACGTGCGCTGGTTCTATTTTATAAATGTTTAGCAAATGGCACAGTACCTTTTGGCATGGATGTTTTAACTGCAAAGCAAGTTTCCAGGGTGAAATGCAGAGAAGTGCCAGAAGAAAAAGAACATTTGAAGCTGATGATGTAACTGAAATTGACTAAATGTATGATTAATAATGTGGAAAAACTAATTTTCAAATGGTTTGTTGAAAAGCAAGGAATTACATTTACTGTAATAGGTCAGGTTACCCTGGGAGTGTTAGCACTATTAATTCAGCCTGCAGAAATAGCAAAAATATCTATTTTCATTTTCCCTGTGAACAGATTTCTTCCACTTGTTAATTTCCTTATAAAGAAAAAAAATCCTGTTTGTCCATCCAGGAACATATTCCTTAGGAGAGTGTCAATGATCAGTACTCTGTACTGTTTCATCTTACTGCAAAACAATTTTAAAAGTTATTATTTGATTAATGATTTTGGTGACTATTAAATAATTTTTATCATGAAGACCTGAAGTGAAAACTCCAAATCAAACTTGGCAGGTTTTGATGATACATGAAAAATCAAAAATCAACATAGACTTATGACAACTTGTTGTTTGAACAAATGACCAATTTTTAAGTTTCAAGACTTAAGGCTATAGGTAGTGATTGCATTCCATTGTACAGCTTCCTGGAAGTTTACCTAATTTTAGTAGTTCTATTATATTGCATAGAATAGACTCAAGCAGTTTTCTGTCTGCAAACTTTGTCCCTGTAACTGAGCAATCAGGTGCCTGAAATACAAGCTATTGACACGTAAGAGGAACAGACAGGTGTTTAATCAAGACTCTGCTTAGGTGACAAATGAACCACTGCAGAATATAACTTACTACTCTGTGTAGTGAATCTTAATAAAGAAAATTCAGCTCCGTGCCAAAATTTTCATCATGTGAACTTTTGGATCCAGAGCTTTTCCAAAACGTTGCTTAATTGGTGGGAGAAATTCAACACTGTGCGTGAACATCAGAATGATTTATAGCCTATTCAACACTACTAGCATGGTAGTTTTGCAAAGGATGAGATCATAAGCAAGCAGAGAATTTGTCCTAATTAAACTATATATGTGTACTGTGCCTAATATGAAAAAACCCCAGAAGTAAACTAAGAGAAGTAATTATTAGGTTCTGTTCCACCAAAGCTCATTTTGTTTGCTGCTAATGTTCATCTTATAAATGCTGTTGAGAGATCTACCCTTAAAATACCTGCTAAATAAAAAGAGGAAAGAAATTTTGACTTGAACTTTCTTAGACCTCAGACACAAGCTCTTTTAAAGAAAATGTAATGAAATGAGGAAAACTAAGACAATGGATGAAGAAAACATGAGTCAGATTAAACAGGATAGAATGAGTTGGAGAATGTCAACAATGGAGACTTCTGCTGAAGCTGCCACTCCTATTTACATTCATGGAAGTATGTTGTGGTTTAACCCAGTAGGCAACTAAGCCCCACACAGCCACTTGCCCACTCCCCCACTAGCAGGATGGGAGAGAAAATCAGAAAAGTCAGAAAACTCGTGGGTTGAGCTAAAGGCAGTCTAACAAGTAAAGCAAAAGCTGTGCACACAAGCAAAGCAAACCAGGGAATTCATTTACCACTTCCCATGGGCAGGCAAGTATTCAGCCGTCTCCAGGAAAGCAGGTCTCCATCAGGCGTAGTGGTTACTTGGGAAGACAAAAAACCATAACTCCAAACATTCCCCCCTTCCTTCTTCTTCCCCCAGATTTATGCTGTATGAAGAAGAATAACTCTACTCCAGCACAAACCAGTATGAAGTGTCAGTTTGCTGTGAGCATGGCATGATGTGTACAGAGAGCAATGAGGTTGTCCTGAAGTGCATTTCCCACATAACTGATAGAATATAAGTCTTGCTAAGAAAAGGAAGTTACAATCTATGAACTTTTCCAGTGCTCTAGTGCAGTACATTTTCTCCTGTCAGGTGACAAATGGAAGTATATGCGGGTCTAGGGACAGTAGTGTGTCTGAGGTGAGCCATCTCAAAAGAGAGCAGTTGGTGGAAGTGCTACATTCTTCTCCTCAAAGGAGAAGGCACTAATTGGTGCTGAGTATCTCTAGTTAGTTAACAGGAAGCTGGGTCAGAGGATGTCTGAGTCAGCTGTCTTTTAAGCCTGCTTCTTAAACGGATTGTCCGATGCCTATCCTGGAGAGAGACTGCCCAGGAGAAGGTTTGTGTGTGATACCAGCTGCTTTATCTGTTGATGAATTAAGTTGGTTTTGCTCCATCAGCACAGCAACTTTCATCAACATTCAGTTCTTAGGAAGTAAAACGTTTTAGACTGAGGTGGTGCCCGTTACCCACAACTTCTATAGCATTAACCTTTGTTATTAACTCTGGCAAAATGTATTTTCCACTTTAGCTTCTCAGTAGTGAGTATATTATTCAAGACCCAGACTTGAGATACATCAAATAACTGGCAGTATCATACCCATTAAGCTGTCAGTTTTCAGCAGGGCACTCGTGATATTACCTATGGTTTCCTGACTCCCTCCAACAATCTTCTCTCCATCAGCTGCCTCTCTTATGCCCAGAACCTGCTGTCAGTGGCCTGGTGGATGGCTCATTTGACATGTCTGTCATATTGTGAAGCATGTATAGGAGCTGGATTAAATGAAGGGAGAGCTGGCTCATGTGACTGCCTACCAAGGAGCTTCAGGTTGGGGAAAGCTTTCTCTGCATTAGAACTGCAGTAACTGGGAGAGGAGAAAAGTAGAAGGAAAGGACAGAAAGGTAGGGAGAGGGAGGCAGCAGAGACTGGATGGAGATGGCAGAAATACATACGATGCTGTTGGAATCTTCAGTGCCATATTGGAGTCTTTGAGAACTTTTAAGGAAATCATTTACTGTCAGCTTTTTCAGCCTTAGATTTTTAGCACACAAGGCTTCTCCTACTGCTTGCCAGCATTAGCTCTTCCTACTTCTGGAAAGTTGGAGGAAGAAAACAGAAATAGAAGGGATGAATTCTGTCTGCTTGTGGATAAAAAGAGTGAGGCACCTTTCCCTTCTCTCCCAAACCTGAATCTTTTGTTGAGCTCACAATAAGTTACAGAAAATTCATTTGAATAATTCTGCACTCTCTGGATGTCAGCTGCTTTCTTCAATAGATTTGCTCTCAGATACAGTGGTGATACAATGGTGAGGTGAGCAGTGAAAATTTCTGACAGATTTTTAAGTAAAATGAGAGAGGGAGCAGCACTTAAAATTGCATTAATGAAAAAGCATCCTTGGAAAATAGTGGAGAGAGTTATTTTTATGCAAGTGTAGATTTTGATGCCAAGACAATAAAGAGAAACCACAGTTTGTTCCATTAAGCTTGTATCATATTGTCAGCACTTGCCCATATGGAAAACATATAAATTGTCATGAAAATATGAAAATGGGACAATTTAGTAATGTTTTGAGTAGGCTTTATAAATATCATATGTATTTTTAAATACATAAGTGATGCAGTTTTGAACACAAAAGAACCACAGTTGTGGTAGCCAGATTTTGCTGTGTTCCCAAAGCAGCAAAATTAGCAGAGCTGCAAAATGTAGTTATTCAAAAGTTGAAAATTTGGAGTATGTCAGAAGAAATATTAAGAGATTTGCTGGGAAACCAGTATAAGCTAAAAGTGGCACAAATATCCATTCTTTTTTCTCACCGGAGGTTGGAATTTGTGTGTGTGCTTCTAGATTTAACTGAGCTTTTGTACAAAGACTCAGTCATTAAGCCTGACAACTAACTTGGTGGCTGGAGCTCATGGGTGGCTGAAGTAGTGGTATGCTTGGGCAGAGGGTAAAAATGTGGGCAGCTCTATGACCTTTCACACATTATGTGCTTGTATGGGTTTGGAAAGAGCTAAGGCTGGGTCTGCAGGTTTAACAGCCCTGCTGTTAAACACAGCAGTTGTACGGATTTCCAGAGCTCAGTAGGTATGAATGGAAAAATGAGGCTATGCATTAGCTGAGAATCTGGCTCACTATGCTGAGAGGAGGAATCAAAGGCATCTTTGCGGGCTTTTTCTCTTGGCTTTTCCCACTAACTGTCTTTCCCTTAGGTTTTGTGTTGAATTTGTGATGGTCTCAGTTTCAGGAAAAATAACTTCACTAACATCAGCACTGTTGAGTATTATGGAATGTATGTTCCAGTAATTGATGCAGGCCAGAGATTAGGAGATGTTTGGCAAGGAGAAGTGTTATTTTGGGATCCAGTGTGCCTGGGATTCCTTCACATGGTTATCATCCAGTAGCTTTCTGCCAAAATCCTTTCTGACTTGATTCTCTGTTTGTAGAGTCAGTAACATTCCTTTCTTTCTCACCTTGTGTAAGCCCTTCCTTACGGAGTTAAAAGTCTCCAGAGCACATGCCTAGCTGAGGTCTGCTCCAATGTACTTCCTAATGTATTAAATTGTCATTCAGTGATGCTCTGGGTCTTGAAAACAATGTCACCTGATTGTACTGGCTTACCCTATGTGTCTCCTGAGGCACCATCTGAATGAGAACAGCCTACTTTTCTTCTCCACAAATGCCAGCTTGTGTACGAACCCTACCTTCTTGTCTCTCCCTGCAGATTTGTGACCTACCAAGTGGGGGTATTCCATCACTGGGGAAGCTGTGCTTCCTTCTCTGGATTTTTTTACTGTTTTTCACCCTGGTGCTAAGAAAATTTCCTTCTGAATCTAGAGAAATCTAACTCAGAATGCCAATGCTTTTAAAATATATTGTAGAGGGATTCTGTGTTGGACCCTCCTGAGAGGGAGGAAAGAGAACATGCAATTAAGAAGTAGTAATTTTTGTTAGTGACATGACAATAATAATAATGTCTGTCTTTTAAAAAAATTCCAAGGAAGTCCTACTGACTCATATTTATATAGAAACCAATATTGAACCATGTATTTCATAGCTAGTGGCCAAGGGATAAGATAAAATTCCAGTGCTGTATTTATATTGTGTTTTGCAGAGATATCTAATCTTCAGTGGCATGAGAAGTGTTGTAGGAAAGTATGTCATCAAGAATTGCTGCAGCATCATACTTAAAAATCTGTCCTCTAGAAACCAGGTCAGCTTTCACTGTAGCTTATGGTAATACATACAGACACTACAGAGTATTTTATATCTTATAATAGAGATAGTATAGATAATAATATACTTTCATCTATTACTTTTATCAGATCATCTTATCTCCTTTGTGGCATCAAAAGCATGTATTCAGAATAGATTGAGGCAGAAGTGTCTGCTTTATTTAATACGCACATGAAGGACCTGATTCTGTTTACACTGAACCCAGTGGAAATTTCTGTCCTTGATGGGAGCAGAAACAACTGTCTGAATTCTTCTTACAGCATTTCATTAGTGTTTTTTATGGTATGCACATGGGGAATGGAGACTGACCTCTCAAATCATGAAAATATTGTTATAATTGAAAATATATTAGGGCTGTAACTTTGTCAGAAATTAACAAACCTGTCAGGTCTGTTCTGTCAAGGTGTCTGTGCGACCTCTCAGTGTTACAGTATCCGAGTTCAGGCAGCAAAATGAACTCAAAGTAACGTGCATACATACACAATCTCTTTGTCTTCCAAATCATTAGAAAAAAGCTTCAATATTTTTCAGGGTCTCAAAAAATGGTGTCCTGTTGGAGAAGAAGTGATAGTGCGGGGCATTAGTGATTGGAACTTTTATCTTGATTTTCAGTTCTCTTGAGCGTGCATTAGAAGGTTTTGCTTCCTCCAGACATGACTATTGTAGAGTTATTTGGAAGAAGGTATTGTTTATGTCTCCTGCAATTGTCCTAATTCACCATGTGATACTGATTTTTCAGTCAATGATATGTTAGCAATTTTTTAAAAGTCTTTTTTTATGTTTTGAAGAATTTCAGGAAGAGAAGTAAAGTTTTAGAGAATCTGTGAATAATTTGGCAATGCAGTGGACAAAGAGGCTCCTGGATTTGGTTTGAGAGGAAAAATATGAATAATTTCATAACATTTTCTTTCATCCAACAGCTTCTTTTGACTTTATGGTAGCAGCAATTGGCTAAATTAACTGTCTTTTTGTGAGGTCTTTAATACAGAATTGTTTTTTCCCTCCTCACCATATTGCATATTTTTAGTTTTCTCTAGGGAGGAATGTTCCTGAGAACATTGTTTGTTTCATCCCAATTGTTTGCCCTCCTTCATCTCCCAGAGAGGTTGAAGACCACCTGTAAGGGACAGTCTGAGATCTTTTTTATGCTTCCAGGATTAACTGCTTGTGTGTAGTACTGCATAACTGTAAAAGTAAGAAGTTAAATGGGCAGTATAATTCTCAAGCTAGTCTTCTTAGACCCCTGTGAGATCAGACCAGTTGTGAGTCACTTTTCAGAAAGGTTTTAGCAGCTCGGCTCACATAAGCATCAAATTATCAGGATAGTTCTTTCAATTTTATTGATTTCCAAAAACTGTCATAGCCAGTGAATCCACCCTTCTTGTCGTATCTAGAATTTTTTTTTTGCAAGACCCAGGCAGAGTAAGAAACTATAAAATTCTTCTATAAAACAGTTGAAATTTTAATTAAATGCATAAATCATCTACTGCTCTCAATCAAAAGGTTTGTATTTTATTTTATCGTACTTTTGTTTGTCTTTAGTATTTTAAAATTTGTTATGTAGTTGGGGAGCACAATGACAAGATTCTCATTTTCTTTTTGGAGACACTAATAAAGGTTGTGAATTTAAAAATAACACTTCTGAAAATGCTTATCAAATTCAAGATCTAGTTAGATCTCTTTAAACCTTTGGTGAGATTTCTGTGCTTTCATTGATGGGGGTATAGAGAAAATATTTTCCCAGTTTTCTGTTGCTTTAACAAACAGAGGACATCTGTGGTGAGTCATGGAGGAGTTTAGCTGTGATATGTTACTAAAATGCATTTTGGCAGCGAATGGAGAAGTAACTACTCAATCTGTTGTGAAGCAAGAGAGTCTCTCAACCCATTTTTCGAAGTGCTCATAGTTCTCATTTGAAGGCAAGTCAAACAATAAAAGTAGTGAGCAAAGAAAATTAATGTGTATCTGGAATACTTTAATTAAAAATAATAATTATAATGGACCCATAGTGCTCACGAAATCCTATTTTCTTCTTATTGTTGATTGATTCTGCTAAATTTTACCCTCACAGCAAATTATGTTGCTGTTCTGTTACATTTCATATTTGGTTACTGAGAGTGAGGCAGTTTAAATGGGACTTCCAGGAAAAAATTAGAGTCCTTTTTTTGAATTGAAAGAGTATCCTTCAAAATAAAGATAGTTGTTTTAGTACAGTGATTATTTATAATGAAGGATTTTGCAATAAAGATCCCAAGCAAGAATTAAGTGCAAGAATTAAATAATCAGAGGACTCTCTTGAAAGCATGAGGCAAATGATAACTTACAGGAAATTGAAATACAGCCCTGGTAAAGACAGAGTTTAAACACAGTGATTATGGGCAACAATGAAATTATTTCTCATATAGGCTTTCCTTCTAACCATAAGTTCCCTGCTTTATCTTTTATCCTGGAATGTTGTGTTTCTTCTGAGCATGCTGTCAGTTTTGCCCCAAGAGCCCCCTTTCTGTTGGTAGCATAAGCTGCTTGTGTACAGGCTGTTTCAGTCTGGAAGCCTGCTCTTCATTTTCTGCCAATAAAGTTAAATTGCACATAGTTTTGTTACTTGATGCACATCCTGTAAGACAGGACAGATCTTTCTTCTCAGAATCTGTACCTTTAGTTCAAACTGCAATTTTACCTTAATTTGCAGTGACTCATGTATTTCACGCTATGGTCCAGAATGATACAGGAATTCTGGCAAGAATGACTTTCAAACTGTCTTTACCAAGAAACCTTAAAAGTAAAGTATGATGCTGCAGATATTAAGGTTTGAGAGTGATAGAAGTTCCTATTAGAGCAGCAGTCTTTTAAAAGAGGATTGTGGTTTGATTGTCACAGCTTACTGAAAACAAAGATAAAGCAGTGGTTTATTTAAGAACACTATCTTTTTGTTACATGTTCAGTAAGACAGAGGAAGTGACTCGGAGTAAATCTGATCTAATTCTGAATCTTTTCCTCCAAAACTTGAAGAGAATCCAAAGAAAGTGGTCAGCCTTGAGTAATATGATGATGTTTCCTTTTTTGTGTGTGTTTTCTAACTTCTCTGTGCAAGAAAAGGTTGTGCAAGAGAGGAAATATTGTCAGAAAGTTTAGAAGTCCCTACTGAATAAACATGTTGACATTTCCGAATTTTTGCACTTGATTCTTGACGCTGGACATCAATGGACTCAAGTCTTTGACTAATTTTGTAAGTATTTTAAGGTATTGCTTAAAGTGGCATATGTGAAAAGATGTTTAGAATTTGAGACTCGTTTTCTTCATTCAGAGGGAAAGGTGACAGCAATCTGCAGGACTTCTCACGTTTCTTCAGCTGGTTCAGTTACGGGATAGAGCAAGAGTTAGTGGAAAATGAGCCAGTTTTGCATACTTGAGCAAAAACTAAAGAAGAATCACAGGCTTCTGTGGGGAAAAGGCATAGCTGTGTCATTCCACTGATACACCTGTGAGCAAAATGTACCCACTTCATACAGAGACTGGCAAAATGAGAAGAACAAAAGTAATGCTACTCTACATTAGAATATAAAGTGAGAGTTGCTTCAGTGTCTGCAGAAGAGAGAAACAGAAAACAGGTCTTAAACCACAGGGTGCATGCAGAATGTGAAGGTTTTATGATCAGACATTGTTTATCCAAACTATTTATTCTTGTGTAATTTTCAAATATTCATGTTACCTCAAGAGGGACTCAATCTCTTCTCAGTGTATTTTCTGAATTTCTTGTTTTATGACCAAAATAGACTTCATGGGTTCAGACTGTCATATTCTGAATATGAGATATATCTACATTTTGGTAGAAATGACATGTACAGAGCAGTCAGAGAATCAAACAGTAGTCACAGAATCAAACATGCAAAATTAAAGAAATAGATGTCTCTCTCTTGTGGTTTCTCATTTTGTTTTGCCTGAAACAAACAAAGGGAGTCTGCACATACCTAATTGTGTTCAAATATTGTAAGAATGCAAACCACATAAAAACACTCCATCATATATGGAGAAAGAACTTAGGAAAGGTGTTATTCTCTGATTATGTTTTTTAAAATAACCTCTTAGAAGAAAAAGTTATTAAACAACTTTCATATTTATTTAGAACTCAGAATGGACTTTAATTCATTTGAGTTTTATAGACTAGTAGTCTTTAATCTTCCTTGCAGAATCTGAAGTGTACCTGTTACGTACTGGTAAATTAGTTGTCAATCCCTCGGGCAGTATATTTTAATATCAGTATTATATGGTACATGATATAAATCTTGTGTACGGTATTATTAGCTTAGGCAGCTGCTGACTTAAAAAGGCCAGTTTAACAAGTCACCACTGTATTATGTTTAATTAGGTACAGTTTATATAATGAGGTGTTCAGTTCTAATGGAAAGACATGCTGTGAGCAGCACATCTGCAGGAATAACTATTACAATCAGCATTGCAGAGACCCATGGAACTGCAAATTAGACTTACTTATCTAGAAATAAATTACATCCCAATGCCTTCATAAAGCTCATTAATTAATTCCACTGGCATAAAGGTCTTTTTCTTAATTTCATGTTCCATTAGCATAATAAACACAATTTGAGTTACAACAGTATGATCAGTTTAATGGATGCTATTTATTTTAGTTTTTTATTTAAAGTCCCGGTAACATAGAATTAACATCAATATGCTGTTTGGTCCTTTATTAAAAATTCCCATAGGATAACCAGCACAGATGTTCAATACAGCATCATATATTTGCTGCATTTTATGACTTCGCTAATTGGCCATATGGAAAGGTGTTGCTTGAACTTAATTTTTTTTTTTTAAATCTGATAAATTATATGGATTGTAATAGTCACAATTGGTTACTATGTGAAGTTGGACAGGTTAATATACGCTGCATGTTGGGAGTAAAACAAGAGTAAGTAAAGTTTTTATGTATGTGAATTCACAGTAGATAGTAACAGTATACTTCCCAGTGTTTGACAATCAGCTTCATTTAAATGTAGTTCCTGACATAATTATAATTCTTTAATTTTTGCAGACACTGCCTAATCAGAAGGAAATGTTATTAGTTATTTGTTTAGTCACAGGTTATAGACAACCTAGTTGTTCCATTCAGCTTTTCTTGAGTCCCAGTTTTCGTGATAAACTACACTGTTAGGAACATTTATGGTAAGATGTGTTACTAGAACAAGAGGTTTCATTATTCACCCAGCTAATACTGGTTACTTTGGGTGAAATCCATATATGCGATTTTTTTAGTTTGTAGTATGCTAGAAAAATGACTTAAACATTTCTGACTTTACTTATATTATCAATCTTGTGCGAAAGCCTAACTTTAATATAACCAAGCTCATTTTGTCATCAGTTTGGTGTATATATTTTATAAGACCTGTCCCTTATATTGTTTTTGCATTTCCTTGTCTTATTTCTCCTCTCTGCATTTAGTGTCACTGACTACCTCTGCAAATATCTTTTTCTTCAGCCTATAACGCAGTCACCTTCTAAAGTTACAGAGTGATTTTGGTTAATACTCGTGTCATATAAATCCATCATCTGAATTTTCGAATAAAAACTGATTTCTGTCATTACACTGTAATTCACCTTTCTGTTTCTCCCATGCTTTCCAAAATCATCTGAACCTGAGTCATCTGTCTCAGCTAGTGCGATTTCCTTCTATTACATGACCTCAGTTATGGTATCAGAAAGAGCTGCACCAGAGCAGATGAGGGCAAGTTGCCTTAATTTCAGTGTGTATGTCTGTATGGGCATACACATACACAGGTATATAGTTCTCAAGGGTTTAAAGCATTTTGCTTTAAAAAATGCTATGCAGCTCATTGCATTTTTTAATACCCCCAGCCTGGCACATGCACATACCCTTGGGGTTTTCGGTTTGAGCTTGTTTTTTTTTAACAATTCCTTTTCATATGTTTAATGGCTGGAGTGTTTTTAGGCATTTTAACATGGAACTAATCTTAAGAATGAAATGCCTTTTACCTTGAAATTTAGGTTTATATCATAATTGGAAATGATCTAGCATCATACAGGAAAAGAAGTAGCCTTTAGGATAATCCCTTGTGGGTGACTCTGAGCTGTAGGAAACACAAAGCAGTGGAGGCTGCATAAAGCAGTGAAGTTGTATGATCAGAATAATGTATCTTTCTTTGTAAGTTCTGTTTAGTGCAGATGTTCAAATGAAATTTTTAAAATGAATCGCTATTTTCAGATGTCGCGGTATTATTGGTCCTAAGACACACATGTCAGCAAAAAATGATTTTGCACTGAAGGACAAAGCTAACATTATTACACAGCTGCATTGTCTGTGAATATAATAAAGTATTTTCATACACTATATAGTCACACCATGTAAAGATGAAAAAGAGGTGGCAATAGGGGATTGATTCTATCCCACATTTAATGAACAGTGACTTGAAAAGCTTGTGCATTTTCAAATTCTTACATGGACACTTGTTATATAGTTCAAGCTGGAAATATGCATTACAGGTTTTTGACTACAACAGACACAAGCTGGACGAATAGTGCCGAGTGGCTGCCTTTTGCAGGTGGTTGGGCTGGTTGTGGTTACGTAGGCAATCATGTATAGTCTTCTTTAGCAGTCAAAAATGAACAGTCCCGACTTACATGAGCGTGTGTAAGCTAAACCTTGTTTAAGGTGGCAGCAAGCTGCTAGAGGGGATGGACTGGATGCATTTGGGACAGAGGGAGAAAGTACCCTTGGAAAACAAGGTATCAGAATGATTCAGGTGACGATAGCTCTTACTATATTGCTATAAAGTAGGAGTGAAATAGCAAGCAGAGCAGTAAGTATCCATCGGGACTCTGCAGCTACCTATAGAGCTTCATGTTGATTCTTTTTTCCTTGCTATACCTTACTGTGAGAGCTTAAACTTACCTCCTGCTGTTAGCCTGTGTGATTAGCTTATGTTACAAGTGCAAACATACACTGGAAAATTTTATCCTGAGGAAGAAGATAAAACCCCATTGCTTTATAGCTGGTTTTAAAGGGCTATTTCTATAGTTTATTTTGATATCTCAGTCTGTAATTCCAATTCATCTACCAAATTATATTCATAATGACAAGTAACTGGCATAGAAGATCTTGGAGAATCTTCTACCTCCCATTACCCTGATTTCAGAGCACCTGAGATATCAGCCTATATGAAGCTGAGTGCTTTGAGTTGCTGGCAGTACATTGGGCATGTGACAGGCTGGGGATTTTTTTCTCAGCTGTCTTTTGTCATAGACACCACTATCCTATCTCCACTTCCACCACCAGCTTTGCACCTTGCAGCTGAACAGACGGTAGCTGGCTTTGTAGGGTTCAGTGCTGGGTTGAATGCCTGAAATGCATACAGCATTTTTTTTTGTAGGATTCGGATTAACAGGGAAGTATTGGGATCAGAGAGAACAGGTCCTTGCTGTTGATACTTACTGATCTGATTTCTTACTCATCTCTGTCCCAATGATGACTGTGTTTTCTTAAAATCTGAGTGGATGGATGAAGAAAGGATGGCACTCAGGGAGTAAGTCCTAAGGCACATACGTTGGAAGGATATGATTGTTGATTGAAGGGCAAAGGTATCGTTATACTGCTGCTCTGCAGGGAGAAGTTCTGACAAAGGGCTAACAAGAATAGGGAGAAAATCTGTCACAACACAGAAGTTTCTACATATAGGTTTAGTTGGTCTTCTTTTGAAATAAGGCATCTTTTGAATATTGATTGTTGTCTGATAGAGAAGTAGTGGAGAATCATTCTGTTTCAAGTGCAGCAAGTCTGTGGTTTGAGACTGATGGGTATTTAAATGCGCACCATATGAAATGTTTTAGTGCCTTAATGAAAGGTGACTCTTCTCTTTTGTACACTGCAGCATGACTGGATAGTTTGGATCGGTAAAATACTTTCTGGCATCCAAGGTTTCATATTATTTGATATATGAGCAAAGTTTGGTTTATTCACTGTCTTGCAGGTTCACTCAACTGAAGTGAGGTCTTTGATGTTTTTAGGCCAGGATGTCACGGAGGTTAGAACATAGTTGTCTCAATCCTCCTGGTCTGGCCCAAGGTAAGAAACCAAAGAAGGTAGCTCATGGACATGTGGAAGTATCAGGTGGTACAAACCACTGTGTCCAAACTACCCAATGCAAAATTCAGCTTCAGGTAGAAGATAAACGTGCCTCCTTTATTTTTAGTCTCTGTGTATGTGCCCAAGGCTTAGGATAGAACATTGTGTCATTAACACAGAACAGCGTGGCTGCAAGTGTTATTTCACAGATGTGGCTGGTGCTGAGAAAATTTGGGTATGGAAGAGGCAAATTACTGTTAACTTCCACCAGAGCCCTGTCACACAAAATACAGTTGAGTCAGAAAAAAACACCTCTGCCACATAGACCTAAATGTCACCTAAATTCAAATGGAACCTTACTGTAATGTATAGAAGCTCCAACAGGAACAGTTCCTGAGAAGCCAAGAGCTTCTTAAACTCCTCAGCCATACCTAGAAACTTCCTATCTCATTAGTGTCGTATTAAAGAGAATTGGGAAATTTCTTGTTTCTTTAAAACAGTATGAGGAATAAAAATGCAATTGAAATGCTTTGTAATGCAGACATTGACCAGATGTCAGGTTGGTACAACTGAATAAAATTTTAATACGGTCAAACATTTCTAAAAGCCATCCAATGCATGTTATTTTCATAGGATGTTACAGATGCTTTTATTTGCGTCTTGGTGATAAATATTTTAAGAGTAGTAATATTATTTAAAAACCTTGTAGGACTACAGGTGTCACTTTTCCTAATAGAATCTTTTTCCCCAGTAGTTTATATCAGTGATCCTGTAAGTATCCATGGAAAGGTATGCATTATTTTCTGCTTATAAGTGGTCTCTGTAGTCTGTTCTTTGCGTGGTGTTGAGGAAGCAACATCAAGTACCATGCCAAGGCCTTAGGCTTCAGATTACCAACTGTAGCTTTCTGGCTGTTGACTTTTTTCCGCAGTACTTGCTTAAAAAAGGTAGATAACTTGTAGAAAAAAGAATCAGACAGAAATGGATAGAGAAACTGAACAGTAGCACTAATGTTGAATCCACAAGCCTTATGACCTTTTTATTTGTTTAAGCAGCCACTTTAAATTAGTCATAGATACTGTTACACTCAGATAAACATTAGTGGTAATTGAAAACAGCACCTAATAAGCAAAGGATTTGTAGAAATTCAATACATGCAGCTGAAATCAACTTCAAGAAGTTGCTTTGTTCTTGTCATAATGCTTGAAGTTAATGGACAACTGAAATAGAATGGCTATATGTGTCATACACTGAGTGAAGAGGACTGACTAAAAGCCATTAGTGTCCAGAAAAGAAAGACAAAGGTAGAAATTACATTGCTTCCAGATGAATCCTAACTATTCCCCAAATTCTGTGTTAGTATGACAGACAGGAGGCAGGGCCATTAATCGCAAGGTCAGATAGAGTAAGGTTTTCTTGACTGAAAAGGCACTAGAAAGTTCTCTAGAATGTTACAGAATCTACAAAATACTTTTTAAAAACTGGTTTAATGGCTCGATGGTCTAAGTGACAATTCTACCTGTCATACTAAAAGGGGAAGTTAGCTTTCAACACCGCATATGGTAGAAGTGCTAGAAGAGCTGAGATATGCTGCAGTTTGAAAAAAACCCATTTAATTATTTTTTTTGTTTCTTCAGAATTCTCTAATGCAATTAAAGCATAAACCTTAAAACTCCCTTGCATTCCTACTGTTCTCAAATTGATTTAATGTCAGCCCTCATAGTTCTTACTCCTGAAGAATTGTTTTATTGGTAGAACTTTATCAGCATTTTCTCCTTAACAGTTTAAAAAATTATAATTTAATAGTTAGCTCCCCCCATCCTGAATATAGTTTTTTAATAAGTTTCATCAATCATATTTACTATTAATATAATTAAGGTACATTTCAAAACAGTACACTATTGACATCAAATACTAAATACAAACCAGGTATATGAATATAGGCAACATGGAAAATTCCACTGTAGACCAATTTTTTTTTCTGAGAAAAACATGTCTCCAACCCTTCTCTTTGATTAGCAGATATGTCACCTAGAGCTTTTAGTACTGAAAACTGTACACAACCTGTTGGTTTTTGACTGTTGATTCCTCCCGCTTCTCAGTCACTGAACAGTGCGTGTGTTTGCTGGGCACCTGTGTAACGTCGCTTTGGTAGGAGGCTTGCCTGTCTACTTCAGTTTTCCAGTCTTGACATTCTGAAGTTAGACTAGTGCTCACCTTAGGATGGAGAAAGAGGGAAAATCTAAAAATCCTCTTTTTGCTAACCAATAGAAGTTGCTCAGCCAAAAATATTCACATATTTATGGCCTCATGATTAACGTATCTGCCTCTGGCCTTTTGTCAGCTTTGTTCTCCTGTCACTGTTTTCATTCTTTACCCTTCTCCTGTCCGTAAATCCACATGACCAATAACTGAAAGATGATTCTGTTAATATAGTAAATACTGTAATGCATCATTGCTTGGGCTGACTTACCTGCTGCTTGAAACTTGAATGAATGTCCACAAGTTGCAGTGAATCTGTTTCTCTGCAATGGAGCAAACCCCAAATACTGCATAGCAAGAATCATTGAGCTAGAGCCACTACAGCTCTAATTCTTGTATCCTTGGGCTCTCAGTAGATGTTGGATACCACTTGCAGTTTTGGATGAGAAATTGGACAGGCTACAATAATAAGTAGTCTAGTTAGTGCTGTCTGCAAAATAACTACTTGTACCAAACAAACGGTGTTTTCTGTAAGAAGGGGAAATGCTGCTGTTTTTGATTAAAACCTTTCATTTCCCCATTGTGCACATATTTTTCTGTATACTATGAAAGTATGGTTCTGAGGAAGGTGGAGCAGAGGTGCAGTCAGACAGTAGTATTCTGTATTTGACTTAGTATAAGGAGAACCATGTGACATTTTAAGGTTTGTGTTGTCTAAGAGGTCAAATAAAATCATCTAATGATGCTTTTTAGCCTTGACAATTAATGAACCTGTACTGCATTTTTTTTAATGGATGAGCTTTCTGAGACTTCTTTCCCATTTCATTGTATTAGAATGTAAACAGCTTTTATTAGTAATAGTTAATTAGTCTGGTGTGTAGAGATGTTGACACATTCAGAACCAAAATAGGAAAAAAATACTGGTGTCATGTTTATTGAAGTATTCCTGCTAAATTTTCTTACATATAGTGATGTCAGGCAGTTGCATGAGTTGTGTTCATAGTGTGCACAAACACCCTTTTGGAAGTAAGAGAACAACCCTTTCTGCCACCCTAAATAACGTAGATTTTTTTTTTTTTTTATTTTGCATTAAAGACATGTGACTTCACTGTTCATACAGCTTGTCATGAAAAATATAGGTGTCGACTGTTCCCTTTATACCTAGATATTGTACAACTGTCAAAGAAAAAAATTGCATTCTTCCTTTCCCTTAATATTTACCAACTTCAGAGATTTTGTTGTCTGTCGAGTAATCTCAGAAGGAAATAAATGACTACATAGTATGGAACTTCCAACTGAAAGACTCACTGTCGTCCTTTTTATTTCTTAGGCCATTTTCCATCAGTGCAGTGGTATGAAAGAGAGTATGGGCGCCCAATGTGTTGGAAGCTACACTGGTTTTCAGGTCTGTTTTGCTTTTTACCTTTTGCTCTTATTTATCCTAAATAAAATTATGACTTTTCCTGAGGCATTTATCAGTCAAATGTGACATTGTAATCAATTGTATGAGTTTTTAAGCTGAAGTAAATGTCAAATTGCAACTGAGGACACTCAGCACCATACAGGATGGGGCCCATAGTTAAAGCTGATGCTTGAAGAATTAACATTGTGTAATAGTTTTAAAATTGCTAGATTTCATTATGAATTTTTATTTGAAGTGGTGGAAAACTGTCTGGGATGGAATCATATGCTTCACTTGCAAGAGGGTAGAAACAATGTGTTTTGTGTTTATGGAATAGTGAGTTAACAGTTCTACTGTAAAGTAGATAGTGAGTTAACAAAGTTCTACAAGAAGCAGTGGCAAGGTACATTTGAGTGTTTCCTGCTTAGAGAACTGGATCAGACAGAACTATCTGAGACCCTCCTGTTGAGTGATGAGGTTCAGAAAGGACCCTCTTGCATTCTGAACTGCTCAGCGATGAGTTAAGATGTGTCTAGATCCAGATTTAGTCCCAGACTTGGTCAATGATTTATGTCTAAAGGATTATATATGCACAATGATTCCTTTATATCACTTAGATAAGGTTTCAAAGTTTTGGTGTGCTTATTCCCAGTTCACTTACCAAGTATTTGAGCCAATAAGGATTATTTTAGCATGCTCAAGGACTGATCCTGGTGTGCAGGGGAGCTCAATGGACCCTGGGCTGTCCACTATTTATGAATAAGATGATTGACTCACAGACATGTTTGCCTACTAGCTACAGATGTGAGTTTCTTCCAGATGTGCTGGAGTAGGAGATTGCCCAGCAATGTGGTTAAGGAGAGTACATTGCTCAGATTAGCCTTTGGCTATTGTGTCTGGCTCCCCTAAATCCAGTTTAAGCTGGATGCAGCCATCATGACCAGACCATCCATTAGGACCACCAGTGGTGGTTATCATTTGAGCAGGTTTATGGGAAATAAAGGTCAGATTGAGACAGAGAAGGAGAAGCACACTGTCACAAAAAGCATGGCAACAGGACAAGATGTACGTAACAGTGTATCCTATTTTCATAGGATAGGATGACTGCACTGGGCAAATAATATACTGTAAGATGTATTTCCTGATTTCAGATAATGCTTTAATGAGAGCTTATAATTTGGAAAACACTCCAAGCCCATATATATTGCATCCAGAAAACAAGCCTGCAGGTTTCAGTGTGTTTTTCATTTTTACTCTCACGTGACAGCTTAACTTGTTACTACTTGATTATAATTAGGTACTTGATTTTCATCAACAATAATTTCTAAGTGAAGTACTTTATGTTTTTTAAAGTAGGCTTTGCTTAATACTGTGTGATTTCAGGTAAGAACATGAATTTCTGTGCCTCAGTTTATGTTTTCATACTATGAGTAATTTACCTAACTCAAATATGATATCAAGCATCAAAAAATTTATGTGTAGCATTTTAAGCTCCAACTGATATTAGCAATAAAATGAACTTATCCCCCATACTAAGATATATTGATTTCTGAAAGCCTAACTGAAACTGATGTTTCAGGCCTTGAAAAAGCCCACCACATCTTTTGTAACATCTTCTCTTTTCTCTTATTAGCATAGCATTCGTCTGTTTTAATTTTGTTGAACAGTTCTAATTTCAAAGTCACATGTTTGGCTGAATTTCTAACCTCTGAAGAGCTATCCAGGGTTAATCAAAGCTTAGTCTGTGTAGAGAGGGTCTTTTGATTCTCTTCCTTCTCCTGGCTTTAACAGGATATCCTCTGTGTAAGCAAAATCAGTGGTAAATGCTTGCTAGAAATGTCTGGAAGTTAACATAAAAGGTTCTATCAGACAAATGATGGTCCTGGAGAAACTTGAAAACTGCTCACATTTACTGCAGGCTTTGCTTAGAGTGCTGCAGCCTGGCAGGGGAGTCTGTCAGCCCTATGTGCCATATGCACATAGGGCTGAGTTTCACTAAACCATTTTTCATGTAGAGTAAAGGTAATCAAAAGAAATTGTGAACAGTGAAGTATTACTGGAAAATTATTACTGAAAAATTACTTGCAAAATCTGTGTATGTGAAGTATATGAATCTGGATCGGTTTTTCATTGATGTTCTGGAGACTATTTGAGGCCCTTGTAGGGACACCAGTGGAAAATTGGTTGAGGGATATAAAGAAAAAAATTATAGAAACCGTTTTAAAGGATTCTTTAGTCAGGGAAGGGTATGAGGAAGGAAATTCATTGTGCAGCCTGCCATGGACAAGCAACTGATTTGGAGGGGAAAAGGGAAAAACACATTTCAAAAAATGAATGTGGACTGTTAGAGAAAAAGTTGTTGCTGTTCAAAAGTATGTATTTGAGAGAGAACTGAGCCATGAGTCCTGAGCCCAGAAGGAGGTTCAGGAAGGAGAAGTGGATGTGGATTTTTAGTGTCTTTATGTGTGAATGCACATGCATGGATGTATATCTGTATGAGTATGTTTATATGTGAGACTTTTCTACTCTCCCCAAAAGTACTGTATATGGAAATCTTGTAAAAACCTCCATGTTTTCTGGCTTTGCTATTACTTGTGAATGAGTGAATTAAAAACCGGGGAAGACATGGGTGTATGGAAAGTCAGTGGATATGCTGGAGGCAAGTCTGGTAGTCTAACACAGATCCTAATGATGTGAGCATCAGTTCAGAGTGGTGCTATTTTTAGAAGTAAATGAAAACTGCCCAAGAAGTGTGACACATTCAGAATAGGGACAGATAGCGGGCCTCTTCTCAGAAACTTGAATTCTGAAATGCAAACCACAAGAAAAGAGTCTAGGGAGTGTTTGGCAAGTGGAGCTCTGTATATTTCTAAATAGTATGGGTTTTGAAAGGGTTGATAGGTGTAAAGATTTGCTTTGAGTGACCAGTAGATACTGATTGCCTGAGATGTATGAGGTTTTTTAAGCCACTTTTTCTGTGAGGGATTCTAATTGGACAATCACTTAATTCTCTAGCAATAACCTTCTGTGGATATGGCTATTTTGTATTTTTCACAGAAGTGTCTACTTATTACCCACACAGCATTTTCCTTTTCTCAGAAACCCTTGTGATACACTTATGTAGAATTTTGTTTATGTCTTTTCAAATTCAAAGAACTGAGCCTGAATCCCAGCATGGAGGAGAACAGATTTTTTTTTATTTCACAAGAAAAATCAATGGGCAGTCATGATAGGGACTTTATTCTAAGCATACTATCCTACCCGAGCAGCAGTGCTGGAACCTGTAAAGTAACTTCTGACCTTTTCTGGCAGATTAATCATCACTGTACCTGTTTTTAAAACAGACATATTCTTTTGGGTTATTGAAGGGTTATGTTCCAAGTTGTAAAACATGAACAATGTTACAGAACGGATATGTATGTCAGCTTAAAAAGCTTTCTGAAAATCCATAATTATAAAGTTTGCTATACCACCCACAAAGTGGGTGAAATAGATTTGTGTACTGTTCTTAGCTGATTTTTTGTTTTGGTTTGGTTTTGTTTTTCCTAAGTGGGAGCAATTCATACAGATAGAAATCCCACCAGTACTTCAAATCTTCATTTCAATTGTTGTGTCTGTATGTGCATTCATATGTGTATTTTGGGAGAAAGCAAGAGGAGCCAAGAAACACCTTTTACATGTGTACTTGAACAATGACCAAGGTGGCAGAGTTTGAAGCTCAGATTTCTAAAATTGCTTGAGGCTCATCTGACTGATGCTGAAAGCTGTTAGCAGTTCCCACTGACTTCAGTGAGGGCAGAATTAAATTAATGCTGAAAGCTTTGGAAAATTAAACAAATTCTTTGCTTAACTGAGATTGAATAGCCTGACCTGGGATATGTTGCTGTTGAAATTCAAAGGTAAGCACAATTTTCTTAATCTCCAAAATTTGTTGAACACTTCCCTATTCTTTTGTCTCCTTTTGAAACTCCTACTGCCTGCTGGTAGGAAGCTGTACATGCTTGTGCTGTTTAGAATGAGATGATTCCAGTAGTATGCTTTTCTTATTGGAATGACTATGGAAAAGAGCTGAACACTGCTATTGAAGATGGTCAACTGCCATGCTACTGAAAATCTAACTACGTCTTAGATAAATTTTTTATTTGTGCCAGCATCTGAGAAGTGAAGAATTTTAGGAAGTATACATTACAATTACTATGTAGTAAATTATTCTTTTACGTCAAAAACTGCCAATTCAAATAGCTACTCAAGAATCATAGATGTTTCAACAACCTGAAGCATTTTTTTGCAAAAATACACAATTATATTTGTCCTTTTCCTCAGTGGCTTTCTTGGGACTGTCCTTGCTTGGGATACCATGTTCAGAAATATCAAAGATTTCTAATATAAGCATTTAGATTCTTTATTAGCTTGAATATAAAGCAGAGAAGAGTGACTCTGGGTAACAAATTCAGCTGCTTCTTGAGCTGACTGGTTGATTTCAGCAGTTCTGGTTTCAGTAGTTGTCAGTACATTCTGCCAGATTTAAAGTGCTGTGTTTTCTTCAGCTAAGACATGTCTTTGGTGAATTGCTGAGATTGAGGTTTCAAGGCCTTTTATACTAGTGGTTCATCTAGTTTGGCTGTTTTCAGAACAGGTTAAAAGTATTGTAATCAAAGTGAAAAGAATGAACTCGTAGAACTTGGTTTAGGAAACAGCTCTCCCTTAATACAGAAAAGTGCATGAGAGTTGATAGCTTTGGTACATCTTATCTTTCTGAGACCTGATTCTTGCAGACTCTTACGTACCCTCATAAAATGTTTATATTCCTATTGACATTGTAAAGCAAGTGTCACTTTGCAAGATCTAGACCTTCTTGTAGCTATGGAAGTTATCCTTCTGTGGCTAAATATTCCATTTGTTTCTTTATGGCTGGCAAACTCTCAACCTAGCTGACTACAGGCAGAAAGAAGTTGTACAAAGTGTTTATTTAAAATCCTGTTTTGTGGTTTTAAAACTTCTGTCTTTGTAATTTTTCCTTGGTATAGTTCAGGCTGTTTATTATGTGGAAGGGTCCCTGCAAGTATTTAGTATAAAAAAATGATGGGATTAAGAAGTTGAACTCTTAAAGATTCAAATCCGTGACCAGTATTATATTCTACAGTGAAGTTCTCCAGCTGTGTTATTGAAGTTTTCGTATTAATCATGTCTGCTCTGCCTGAGCTGACCTGAGCCTGGATACACTGTGGCTGAGTTTATACAGTTCTATGTTGTATGGGTTTGCTCTGTTTGATCAGGCTGGATTTGGGATCCCTGTATTTCACTGGTGCTAACTTTTCTCCTTCCCATCAAAACTTCATTTTCTATTTCATAAGGTCTGTGATTTTGCTTTATCTGGGCTATCTTGTCTCACTGTTTCCTTGGATAATAAAGGGGTGAACTGGATAATGAGCGAGTATTTTCAGTATTGGTCCCTCTTCCTTTCTCAGCATAGCAGGATACGTTCCTTGCTTTCGTGATGACTGACAAACAGATGTGCTGAGCAGCCCATGACGCTGCTGTATTCCGTCTGTACTCCTGTGGCATTGGGAGCCCCTCAGTGTGCAGGCTGAACTGATCCTTCTGCCTCATGATACTTTACTCATTCCTGTAGTATTTTAAGTGATTCAGCACTACATTTTAGATTCAATAAGTATACTTAGATTCTTCCATCAGTTCCTCAAAAGCATCTTATAATGTGACAGCTACAGGTGCAAATGTGTTCATTCATATATAATTTCACTTACAGATCAATAGCTATCTTAGAGCTATGATAGATTTCCTTGGAAAATTGCATTTGCCAGTGCAGTGCAGTGGGGTCTATAGAAGGACATAAAGTAGATAGCTTTTAATATAGAATTTTCTTTTAATAGTGAAATGATCTGTTATTTAATTCTGTAATGAGATGGGTGGGGAAATGAGTAGCTACATCTATAAAGCACAAATATCAACTGGCAGCACTACAGTGCAAACTGCAGGCTTGATTGCTCTGAACTCATGGTAAATATAAGGTAACATTACTCCTTAGTAATGTGGTAACAATGGGGGAATTAGCACGGAGGAGCTGTAGTGTGCAATATCCCACTCCAGATTACTGCATCCATCTGCTTACTTGTCCGTATTGTAATTGCTCTCTCTAAACCTAATTTTTTTCCCTTGGTTTGTGATTAGATAATTTCTCTAACAGCTCATTGTTATTGTGGAAGAGCTACACAACAGCCTTTGTATTTCATTTTGCTTCTGAAGCATTTGTTTGCATCACATTCTTTTTCTAAGAAAATAAATAATGTGTGTTAACAGTGGAATAAAAGTGAATTTGTTGTGGTGGACTTAGGTGGATATGGTTTTAGGAAGAGGGTTAAGGGGACCCAGAGCGTGGTTAGGCACTGAACAGGCTCCCCAGGGCAATGGTCACAGCACCAAGGCTGCCAGAGCTCAAGGAGCGTTTGGACAATGCTCTCAGGCATATGCTGTGACTCTTGGGGCTGTCCTATGCAGAGCCAGGAGTTGGACTTCATGATCCCGATGGGCCCCTTCCAGCTCAGCACATTCTGTGATTCTGTCCTGCCCTCCACATGTCTTGGAGCACATGTGGTCACACCCGGCATGACACACAGGACAGAGACCCTCTTTTCCTTCCCCCACCCTGATCGTATCTGTATTAATCTGGCCTTCTGCTCTGACTGTGTCATGGAGGATGTGTGTTCCTATTCACACTTTATGCTTTTATGCCTCCAAGGAAGTGGTTCTCCCTTGGTTTTTGAACCAGGTTATGAATTTGGGATAAATGCATGAGAAAGCCTGGATGTTCTGTTTGTAAATTAAAGATCACTAATCTAGTGTGGGGTTATGCCCTGTAATTCTGAGATATGCATTGATGTAGAGAGGGAGAAACAGATTTCATTCTGCCTCCAGACTTTGCATTTGTTTTTGTAGGGGCTCTCTATGTCTACATTTTAAAAATATACACGCTTCCTCACTTTGGATCCTTGCCCCAAATTATTTTGGGCATTTTTCAGTTGTACAGTTAAGAGCATACAAATTACACATGCAACATGTGAGATTTTGTGAATCAGGTGTTCATAAATCTTAGGCATGTGTGTGTGTAGATTGTTTAGATTTTGAATATAAGTGATACACAAATTGCCAGTGAATAGGTTGCA
This sequence comes from Cephalopterus ornatus, assembly GCA_013396775.1. Taxonomy (NCBI): domain Eukaryota; kingdom Metazoa; phylum Chordata; class Aves; order Passeriformes; family Cotingidae; genus Cephalopterus; species Cephalopterus ornatus. The sequence goes on along the minus strand of VZRE01003953.1, from coordinate 155,318 downwards.
GAACTTCCTGTCATTAATTTTTATAGCTAATGGCTTTTTTTATATTCAATTTTCTACAAGTTTTCATTAAGCAGTGCACATGAAGTGCTTCAACTTGACTTTGATGCACACTCAGTATGAAAAGGAAAAATCGGGCCTTTTATCTCTAAACTACAGATCAATTACCTTTCTAAACACTTACCTCATAATTTTCCTTTAAATAAAGAAAAAAAGGTACTACAATCAACTGTATTATAAAAAATTAAAGTGGTTAGAAAAAATGGAAGCATCACCGAAGATCAGGTACAAGGGACCATGGACCTGCCATTATAGGATTAGATACTGGTGCACAGTTATCACACAGGGTGTAAAAGAGAAAATGATAACTTACATTTGGCAGTGAAAAAATCCTTAATTTCTTGAAGCAGGTAGCTGGCTCACTAATGAATTAAATATGCGACAACTTTTAAGTGAAGCACAGCTGCTGAGTTGTCAGAGCAGGTGACTTTATCATCAGCAGATTTTGATGGTATTGTACTTAGGATGAAATAACCACTTGTTTCAAAAAACAGTCTCTAGTATCATATCTGAAGGTCGGTCTCATAGATTTCGTTCCTTAATATTCTAGCTGACATTCCCATTTTCTGAAGTATGAGTCTTTAGATACATAAGTCTTGGATATTGTAGTATCAAGAAGGCTAGTATGTGCAGCATTGCAATTAGGTAGAGAAAATCTTCTTACTATGGTACATATGTGACCAGTAAACCAAAAGTTCCAATTTTTTTGTTGTTGATACATTTTTCCTAGGACTCTAATAATAGTACAGTTAGGTTCTAAATATGAGTGCTTTTCGATTCAGCACTATAAAACTTTAAAAAAAAATCATTCAATAGAAATAGCTCTGCAGTTCAATGTAGATAATAAAATGCTAACATCCTCTTACACAGCTCTTGGCTGTGTAGGTTCAACTTATGAGGTATTTTTCTTTTCTCTTGAAGTGACATGACATTGAGTTATTATTTCAGAAAGGAAAAAGAGAGACTGTTTTTTTATTCATTTGTGTTCCAACTATATTAAACATGCTAGTTTAAAAACAAAAGACTCCCCCTCTTTGAAACTAACAAAATAGTCAAATGCAGAAGAAGCTATTCAAAATTGTCTTTTAATAAAAGTTTAAAGTCTTCAAAATATATTTGCCCCTGGAGCAAACTTTTTTCATTTAATATTGTGTCTGTTAATTAGTGCTTCAAATTTGCAAATTCTTTATTGGTTTATATCAATGTAATACCCAAAGCTCATCTCATTGCCAGTTTTGAATGAAATATGATCCTGTTTATTCTATTAAAACGAAGGCTTGAAATTGTTACCCAAATGCCACAGGAATTCTTGCCATTTTCTCATCAAATTCCTCATCAGATTTTTTGTTAAAGTCACATTGTTTTAGATTTTGAGCCTTGGCATTTAAATGAAATTCAATGTGCCCCACTGGAGAAAACATCTGCAGGGACATATTATGTACAATATCCATTCCAATCAAGCAGGAGTGCACTGTGTGACTGAATGAGAAGCTTATTCTTACTCCACTTAGCTTTACCCTGATGTGGCTATTGAGTCAGTCTGTAAGAAGAAATGTTTAGAAAATTAAACTAGCAGAGCAGCAAAGATTTTTTTAATACTCAGAGCAAATGCTTCCAGTTGCACAATATTAATTTAAGAATGACATTTTAAAAAAGAACCTGGAGGAGTTTGAAGCCAAATTCCCTCAGGAATTCAATGGAACTTGGGAATTGGAGCCTGCAGGTTGCCTCGGTAAATCTCTCTGAGTGATTAGTATTAAGAGTTTTCTTTGAATATAAAACCATGATCTACAGAAACTGAAGGGAGTAGAGAGGTGTTGGGGGAGAACAAAAAGAAAGAATAAAAAAATCAGGTTTGTAATACTGAAACATATAAAAAAGTTGCAGAAGTTCTAGAAGCATGAGGTTAGCTATCTTTAAAGATGACCTGGAAGAGGCTTTTTTCTTTTTGAAGTAGCTGCCTTACACACTAAGCTTGTCCCTACCAGTTGGTGAGCAAAAAAACGCAGTGTGGAGGAGCAAGCCCTTCTACAGCAGCAGTGGGTGTTTGTAGAACTTGCTCTTTTTCCTAATGAGGAATTCTGACCAAAAAACCCTAAAAAAGTCTCTTTAAAATGTATTCATGATGACAGAGTCCTCTGCCATCCTTTGGAAGAAGACAGAGCACCTGCCTGTAACACTCTTCTGCGGCAGAGCTGTGAACAAGAGCTGTTGTTACAAGCTTTTCAGCTACTTAAAATAAAGACTAGAAGAGATGTGGCAGTGGATGTGAGGGGATCACTCCAGAGAATTACTATAATTTGTCTGTCTTCAGCACTATAGGCCATGAAGACCACATCAAGAATACCAGGTCCAGTTTTTGTGCCCCTTAATATGGAAGGGACCTTGATAAAGGGACAAGTTCAGCAGAGGTCTAAGCAGGATGGAGCCGGGCTGTTGACAGTGGGGTGTGGGGAGAGGAGGAGAAACAACAGGCATAAATTGGGGGGAAAAAATAGAGATTCTGACTGGATGTAAGGGAAAACTGTTTTCTCTTGAGGACAGGAAGGCGTTGGAATAGAGTTCCAGATGCAGAAAGGCTGTGCAGTCTCCATCCAAGGAAGTTATAAACATCAAGTTAGATGAAGCCCTGTTTAACCTGATCTGACTTCAAAGCTGGCCCTGCTGTGGGCTTGATTTTGGGCTAGAGACATCCTGAGGTCTCTTTCTATCTAAATTTTCCCATGATACAATTCAATTTGTAGAGGAAGTTTCACATTTCTATTTAAATTCTTCACTCCTTTCTTGTCTTTATCCTACCTGTTTTTCTCAGTTTATTATTTAGACTTACATCATTGGATCATCCAGTGATGTATAGTTCCTTCCAAGAGCACTTCTGGAAGAACTGATTAGTAATGAAAAAGAAAACAACCAACCAAATGAAAACCACAACAAACCAGCAAATACAGTCAGGAAAAGTTGTCCAATAAGGTTACCAGATAGAGGGAATTCAATTTGTAGGGTACAGAGAAAAAAGAATAATGATAATGAAACAGTAAAGTTATGGTGCAGTTCTAATTCTGTGTGTAATTTTGTTTATAAAATATGCCTGTCTGACAAAAGCAGACACATTAAAGCTTATAAACATGTGATTAACCCAAGCAGTGCAGTTCTAAACTTTTCAGGTTCACATCTACTTCCTTCAAGTTTGAGGAGACAAGAGAGTTGTGCACTGAATTTGGAATTCAGTAAAGCAGTACACCAAACAGAAAAGGTGTTACAGACAATAGTCTGGCTGAAATCTCTTGCATTTGACATCCAGAAAGTAATGTTAGCAGCTTATCCTAGCTGCCAGAGGAGCTGTGTAGTAAACAAGCAGTTTCTTAGCATTTACACAGATCAGATAGGAACTGGGTAGATCAAAGTCCACTACAGTGAGTACTCTGTGCCAATAGAAAATAACTCTGGTACACCTTAGAGCTAACTGCATGAAAAAAGGGAATTTTAAGCACAAATTGTAATATATTGTCTTAAGAAGTACTCTGCAAATCCTTTTCTTTCTGATTTGAAAGGATTTAGAAACTCTAACTGCTTAAACCTTATAGCGCAAGTGAGTTTTTTTAACAGCTATAGGTCCCTACCTCACCACAAAAAGGGAAATTTGTTTTCTCTGATATTTTACATATAGCTGTATTGAGTAGAAATGGATGATGAAAAGGAAATGTGAGTTATTCTAGCACCTCACAAGTAAGACAAGTTGTTTGGGGCTTTTCGTGGCCATGAAAGGATAGAAAAAGCTGATCAGAAGTGATGTTCCATTCTTGTCCTGCACAACCATTAAGGGAAATCGTGCTCTGTGGAGGGTGCAGTGCAAGTAGGTAAAGAGAAATGTGAAACACAGCGAAGTAGGTCTGTGAATATTTTGGTCATAGTAGGACAAACAGGAGGAGAAGCATGAACTAAAGCATCACCATGCTTGTTCAACAATTCTGCTCACTTCTGCTGGCAGAAAGGGAGTTGGCTGATGACATGATAAGTGAATAAGTATGTACAGCAAGGCTAGATTGTTTCTTTTTTCATAATGTTTCAGCCTTTGCTGTATACTTCAACAGTAATGTGAAAAATTTAGTGCTATAACAGGAGCAGATTTTTTGTTTATTTCTATCGGTGATTCCCTATTACATTTGCAGAGATGACATGTCAAACACCAATCGCTGAACTGCTTCTTCAGCAATCTCTGATGGTCGCTGAATTTCAGGCTCAGATGCTTTCTAGCTCGAGCATAATTATCAGGAATAAAAGTTTCAGTAGGTCTAACTCTGCTTTCAGCTATAGCCGGGTAATCTCCTTACCTTTTGTAAGCAGAACACAGGAAATTCTTTTCCTTGTGGAATGATTCAATTTTGGGTTTGCATTTATGTTATAAAACTAATTCTTCATAATGCATGTTGTTGAATTTGTCTTGCTTTCCTTTAGTTACTGTGTCTGCAATGCTAGTATGAGTAAAAACAGTACGTTAATGGTTATTTATTTTTATCTGTTCAGTAGTTAATAGGTACGATTCTGAAGATATGAATTCTTATGTGAGAAGCAGAGTGATTAAATAAGCAGTCACTGTTTTTGCAGGCAGAGTACGTGTTCAAAACAGAAAGCTGCTAATACCACAGAGATAAAAGGATCATTTGCACTAATTTATGAAGCTAATTAATCAAATGAACTGAGTATATTAACCAGTTGATGCTATTCTGCTGAGCAGGAACTGAAACAGAAACTTCTTCAGTCTTATTTTGCTTATTACTGTGACATACTTTGACTTATATTGAAAATTTCCTACAATGATAACCCTTTCATAAACACTAACATCTTAAGCAGTTCAATGAACAAGAACTGTGAATGCTCACAACGTCCAGGCGGATTCCTCTTTGTATCATAACGGTTTCTGAATGAATTACTGAAAATGAAAGACAAAGTATGTAAAGACCCCTCTGGCTGTAAATATTAGGGATATGAAAAAATTTTAAATATTTGCTACATGTTTATTAATAAGAATAGTAGGGATTTATCTGGGTTTATGGTGAGTTTTAAAAAATATTCAACTTCTGTGTAGCTTCAGAAGATTCTGCAGTGGAAAGATGTTGTTTTTACTAAAATTTCATAAGCAAAAATACCAAAGAATGGTCATTTTATGTTGCCTAGTTAGTATGAGGTGCAGAGACAATGTATTTCAGTGTTAGATTTGTTGTAAAATCATCATCAAAGGTGGAGCAAAATGTTTCAAGATAGATGCAAGAGTTTTGCAGAGGCAAGCCAAATGAGGCTACCTAAATGAGAATTGAAAGCAGAATTAACGGTTGCTCTCTGACATGACAGAAATGTGTGTACAGATTCCATTTTTTTCTCAAGAAGCCAGTGAGAATGAGACATGCAAAATAGATGAGAATTTGTCTGTGAGTGTCCAAGGCAAATCTGTAGAAATACATTCCCACATTGTAGAGTGCCTTAGGACATGTGATGTGGGAACTGCTTCCCAGTCGTACAGCTGGGCCATGGGCATCTGTCCGCTCTGCCTGCTCCGGTGCATTGACAGCACCTGCACTAACCTGGCGAGAAATAATACCTCTATATCTGCAATCAAGTTGTATGGCCAAGGCAGGTATGGAAAGGTTGGGGAGGTGTAGAGCCTGTGACCTTAATCTGCGCAGTTAGCTCAGGGCATGTGTTGGCATTGTGTGCCAGAGGGAGTGAGGCTACACAGAGGAAAGTTTTGAGGTAAGATGAGAGAGGATGAAGTGATAGGAGTTCATCTGCTTCTTATTTAGTGCTGCTCATGCCAGTAGCTGTGACTGAAATAAATTAAGGAATCCCTGCTATCAAACATAAAATTCAATGGATTCAGTAGTATCTTCAATAACCTTTGGAGATTTGTTTTCCAATCACTTTTCATTCCTTCTTTTCTTGAACTTTCATTTCCTGCATCTTCCTGCTAAAAACTGCCTACTCTGTCAGTGGTGTGTCATGCTGGTAAAGAGAGAGCACAAAAGCAGAATCTAAATACAAAGGTCAGTTCTTTTTCCAGCCCAGTCCATTTCCCACCTTTGAAGACTGAAAGGAATAGCCTCCCTGATACCCTTTGAACCTCTTGTCAGCTGACATGAATTGTAGCAACCGTAAGACTACTCAGCTTTGTTTTGTGGTCAAAGCTGAACAAAGTCAAGAAAGAATAATGTTCAAAACTGGACTTCTGGATTTGATGCCACCATATAAACTCAGTGCATAAGGAATACAACATATCAAACCACTATTTCCAAGAGTATCTTTAAAAGAGATTGAAAAGAAGGTATTTTGAAATATAAAAAAACCCCAAGTTTGGTGACAATTTCCCACTAGCTTTCAGAAAGAGAGGTATCCCTAAGTTTTCATGAAGTCTTTGAAGGTCTCTGCTTAACATTTAATGCTGTCTCGTGCAGCAGTATTTCCCTTTCTATGTTAAATAATTAACTGATAATATCCAGTTCATAGTCTCAAGGACACTTCATATTTTTTGTTGCTCTTCAATTTGTAGAATAGTTCCTCCCCCTGGCAATTCCCACACATTTTTATTGCATACTGAGTGGCCTCAATTCAAATGTCTTCTGTGAACTTGAGCATCTTTCAGGGTAAAACCATGAGTCTCAGAAATAGTTATAGTTTTAAGGATTAATGCTTTTCAATGCATAGAATACATTTTGTAAGTTATGTATTGTGAGAGTTGCTGGTATCTTCTTAGAAACAGTTGCTTGAGATCAAAACCATTTCCCACTCTGTTGTCCTTTACCATATCAAATAACAGTTGAAACAGCATCAGCAGCCAATGAACATGGATCAATGGTATCTTCAGCCACTACATTTGTGTAGGCTTAATCCATTTATGTGAAAATCAAGTTACTGCTGGCCTGCTTTTTCTTTACTGGAAACAATTGATAACATTACTTCAGAAGAAATTAATCCAGAGAATTAATTAGCAGAATCTAGTATCCAATAAATGTAGTCTTGAGAAAGATTTTGTGGGTGGTCAATGGTGACATTAGGTGGAAGGTAAAAAAAATACATACTGGTAGCTGTTTTCCATAATCAAACAGAAAGAACAGAAAAGGAACAAACAGGATGACACTGGCTTTGGAGAGAAGTAAATAGGTCAGTTACTGTACCTGTCACAGAAAAGGTTGGAGAACAATTTTTTCATGTTTTTTGGCTTATGCCTATTTTAAGGGCTTAAATTTTTGGGGAAAATACTTTGAAAAATAAAAAGAAGAAAAGATTGTTTCCAGGCCAGTGAGATTTATATTGCAGAAACTGCACTGGTGCTTTAGGATCAAATTCAACCCGAGTCAGTGGGAGAAAAAAATGTTTGTGCTTACTACCTTCATCATCATTCCTATGACTTTTAGTAGGTTAAGTTTTTGCAATTCAGGGATGTGGACCTTACCTATGATTATAGTTAATGCAATTTGGCTGATCAGTGGTAACCTCCATAGCTGTAGTACTGGAATTTTTGATTTTGAGTCCAGCCCATTTTTTAAAAATTATTATTTTATTGTTATTATTGATGAACTACACTTAAAAATACAGATGGAGATCAGTGTGTTATTTCATGAGGGCTGTGTGTGTGTACAGCCAAGTACTTTGAGCCAGATTTTCAAAGGTATTTAAGAGTCTGAACTTTCGGAGAGATGCCTAAGAGGATCTTTGAGAGACTGTCTGCATGTTTAAGCAGCTAAATGACTTTAAATATCTCGGATTATTTTTGAGAGATTTAAGCAAGTGTTTAAGCACCTTCTTGAAACAGGGTTTTAGTAAGAGTGAAGGTCTCTTAAAATCCTGAATAGGTCATATTTTTCTGGGGATGGGAGTTGTTCATGCATCTTCCAAATGGGAAAGATGTTTCTAAAAACTGGTCGTGTTTCATTTGAGAACTCCTTAAAAACGGGCTTTTGCTGCTTACTCCAGTAGATATAACTTCAAGGAGAAAGAAACCACTTTCCAGATAGAAATTCTATTTTAAGCCATTTTTCTCTTGACCCATAGGCCTACGTATGCCTGACTTAACTCTGTGGGCAGTAGCTTATCACAGAGAATGATTCTGCTTTTGGAAGCTGTGCTCACTCAGCATGTTTGCTAACTTAGCAGCAAAGTGCTTCTGTATTTGCTTTGTCTTGGTTTCTGAGCAGTGACTTATTTACTGAAACATTTCTTTTTCTCCCCTTTTTTTTTTTTTTTACTTATTGGAATTGGTTGTTTGAGTGAAATTCAGGATGTTGTGATTGCAGGATTGTATGCTGTCAGTTTTTCTAGCAGGTATTATATGCTTGTAGGACCTTGTGTTTCGCTCATTACTCTGACTAAAGAATAACTGAACTAGGAAAACATACTCTATCAATATTCACATTAGAAATCTTTTTGATGCAGTCTTACTTGTAAAATTAGGGATTTTTAAAAGATGGATATTTTTTGGATGTATTTAAATTAGTAGTTGCTTTTTTTTTTTCAGAAAAAAAGCCCTGAGGCATGTGTAAAACTAGTGGCTACATAAAGCTGAAGAATCAGACGTCTGCTGGGCAAATTGACAGAACTCATTAATCTTAAACGCAGTGTACTATAGAGTCTGTCCTTTCATGCACCTGCCCATGCCTAAAGTAATTACATGATGGCACTATTAATACTGAAGAGCTTGAGTGGGGATAGGGTTATCTTCTCTTCCTAGTAATTGATTGCTAGCTGATTAGTGGACAACATTTCTCCTGCAGTATAATTGCCTTTCAGCTATTGTAGCCTCTCTAACCCGGGGGTTAGGCCATCTTACTGGTTTTGAGGCCCTGACAATAGCACCACAGACCTTAAAGTAATGAACTGGAACTCAGTCACTGTGAATTCCCCAAACAGAAGATGACTAGTTAAATGCATTTCAATGATAGCATATTTTACAGCAATCAGACAACAGAAGATTTGTTACCTTCCCTCCTGCCTCTTCTTTCTATGAAGATATTTTCAACCCCCTGATTCCTGTGTGGAAAAGCAGACAATTGACTTATATTAAATCACATCTGTTGCTTGTATAAAGTTATTATCTAAAATATGTCAGATCTGTGTAATAAGCTTGTATGTTCTTCTCTGACCCTATAGAAATAGAAATCTATATAATTGCTTCTTTAGAAGCAAACAGGTAATAAAGGAGCATATGAATTCTGCGGGAGGGTCTCAGAGATCTGCTGGTTTCTAAACATAATTATGTTCTCATGTTCTGAAAGTTGACTCTGTGATATTTTTGTTGAAATCTGGTAAATATCAGGCTACTGCTTGGGTAAATCTGTCAAAGGAGGCATCTTTTGGGCAGAGAGGGTAGATGATTTCCAGGGCTATAAATGCTGCAGCACTTTTCCCGCCCTGTGACCCTCGGTGCCATACTGGCTCGGGGACTCAGAGACCTGCTGACCAACCATACTTGGTGTGCAGGTTCATGAAGGTGGAGGTAAAAGACTGTACTGCAGGCGATGTGACAGATCTGAATCTTAGGAGTAAGTTGGACATGAAATAAATACTGTATTCCACCCACCAGCTTTCTGCTTACCTGAAAAATAACTCCTACCTTGTATAAGCCTTGCATCGTGCTCTGTTTCTCTTTTGTATAACTCTGCACTAAACCAGAGTCACATTAATCTTTGAGCTTTCTTACGCTGGTTCTGGAATCAGATGGGATGGAACAGCAGTGGTAGAGCAAAAAAATGTCTAATCTCTGCCTGCATGCTGAACCATGTACATATACTAATTATCAGTTTATTCTATGGTACACTCAAACAACTAATTCTATTAACATTTTCTAAAGACTTCTGATTGGTCCTGTTCAGTACAATTGCTTAGCTCAATTGCTTAAGTGGGTGTCTAAATTTAAATTATGCAGCCAATTCCCTAGATCACCATTTCCAAAGGTATTTAGGGGCAGTTATTAATGTTACCCGGTATTGTTTCCAGTCGTCTGTCTATGAATTGAGCCAGAGGCATATTCCTAAGATAAAAATGCAAGAACGCACAGTTGTCCACTGTGTGACATAACCTGCCTGGAAGGACATTTCATTTTCTAACTTTTGTAAATTACCAGGTACCAAATTACCCAAAAGAATCATGATTTGCCTTAGGAATGATACTAAACTGGTCAGATATCTAAGTGACTTCTGGCTTTCTGCTTGTGGCATGCCCTGAAAAATAATACAAACATAGCTGAAATTGTGGAGTACTTTGATTGATGATTTTGTAGTAGCCTGTGGGCTGTGGAAAGGTTCACATGGAAATCAAATCCCCTGCCAACTGACTTGCACGAGTGCTAGTTTAGGTCTCAGACAAGCTTTTTCTCTGCTGTTGGAGTGTTTTACCTGACTAGTGACTCTCAAAACAAACTTCCGCAGATGTGTAGCAGTTACAGAGAAACTACAGGGGAAAGACAAACTGAGTTTTGTGTACACTTAACTGGCGACATGACTGCTTTTAAAAATTCAGTCTTCAGATCTAGAAAGTGAGCCTCATGCGAATTAGAGCTGAGAGAAAGCAAGATCTCCTGTGCAGGGTAAATCTTTGCTCCGTGGCATGGCAGGCGTTCAAAAAACTGAACTCTGTGCGCCCGTGTAGGTTCACCACACAAACCCACTTACACTGCTTTGTTTCACAGCTGCATGCACGAGTTGGATTTTACAAGGAGACACCATAGCTTATACTCCATGCCCTTACACACTATTCAGTTAAGTTGTCCTTCACACATTCGCCTGGGATTACAAACTGAGCCTCTGCCTTTCTCGGTGAGTTAGCATGGATATAAAAACACCTAGCATACAAACTCATGCAAAATGCAGCACTTTTCAGCATTTACAGGAAGACGACAGAGGATTAAGGATGGAGAGAGTCTTCAGGTCATAATAGAAGTGTGTTATCAGGAAAGGGGAAAAGCCTCCTCATTTTTTTCCTGATTTCCTTTGTTTTCTGCAAACATAAACCAGCCCATTCTTTGCACCATAAAATTTAAACCAAGAATCTAGAACTGTGTAATTCCTTAAAGCAGTCCTTACAGCTCTATAACTGTTAAGACCTCGTTTGTTGGACAAAAGGAGAAAAAGCAGCCTTTCCCAAGTAAATGCTAAAGGATTTTCAGAAAATATTAATGCAATATATGCATACACTTATTCTAAGCGGGCCTATATTATGTGTCATAAAAAATCTTTCAAATGTTAAGATTGCAAAATGAAACTTTCAAGTCAGGAAATGCCAGCATTAAGGTTGCTCCTTTAAAAGCATTTCCCTGCTTTGTGGCAATGTTTCATGAACAGTCTTTAATTATTGGATCACATGCTGGTTTTTTTTCCTACAGGATCACTGCCTCATTCACTGCACAGATGGGTTATGTTCTCAGAGTTCAGCATTTTAGCTTCGTTGTTTCATGTGTGGCCTGAACTCATATTATCTGGGAAATACTCATATCCTGCTCTAATTAGAGAAAATTTCACTTCCACGTGGGCTTATCTGGGCTGCTCACTACTGTCATGCAAAATGCTTCTCAAATGTTTTTATTAATTTTCATGATACCTTTAGAAGGGGAAGTTCTGTGTCTGTTTTACAAAGGGAGGACTGAACCACAGAATGATGGTTATAAACTTACCCACATATTTGGTCCAAGATACTCAGGCCCTGATTTTTCAGGATTCTTACAGGAGTCTGTGATGATGTTTATGTTCACTGGTAGAGTTCCTCTTAATTTTGATCAGGTGTAGAAGCTTTTAACACTTCTAGAAATTACAAATTAGACATCTAGAACACAAAGGGTTCTTTCCAGCCATGTAGGCTCCTAGCCTAGTCACGGGTTGTTATAGCTAGGAAATCTAGAAGAGGTTAAGAGGATGTCCTTGTGTACTCCAGACTCTTTACTGTAAGTCTCTAAAACTCCCCATCACCTCCTATTGAACTTTGGACCTTTTGAACAAAAATGAATTCTCAAGAACAAAACAGAAGAGATGAAAGGCATTTTCACTACCATTAATGACTAAAATGATTTACAATGGCAAATTTTTTTTTAACGAAAAGACTGTGCTTCATGAGAAACACTCCTTCTTGACCCATATTTTTGCTAAGACAACCTGAGAAAAATGTGTTTCCTGAACCTCTGATCTGATTAATTTAACTCTATGATGTGAGCAAAACCTGGCTTGTGAAAATCCCAGACTTCTAACTTCCAGTCCGTGGATTTGATGTCTTACAATTAGACTCATTACATTCAATAATCCATCTCCTTTTTTAGTATTTGCTTCCCAAATGCATGCATTTACTCATTGAATCTACGTCTAACCTCCACAAAGAAACTTTCAAGATCCTTTGATCTTGAAAAGCAGGTAAAGAAGGAGTCAGAATGATGTTCTCAGTCCTTCATCTGTCTTGCGTATGAGGCTGTATTTTTTTTGCTATGGATCATAATTCATTTTGCTGAATGAAATGAGAAGATGTACACAAGAAGCATATTTAATACTCTCCAGTGCTAGTGGTTTGCAACGTGAAGCAGATGTAGACCTCAGAATGTTAACACCAAGGGAGTTGTGTACTGATCCCTTCCCATTGATCTCAATAGAGATCAAACTGACGTATCAATTTACGCTCTCAGATTTCAGCACCAGGAACATTTCCTCAAATGCATGAACTTTTGCAGTCAGGGGTGGTAACTGTTAAGAGTAGTAGCTTGCCAACACACAATTAGGCATATGTTTTTGTAGACATTTTGTATAGAAAATTTCAGCCCAAGCAGTTGAAGCTGGATGTGGTGCCAAGGGAAGTGTCATGGGAAGTGCTGGGCAACCTTGACTACAGGTGACATTACTGGCTCCACCTGTAATATATACTCTCTACAGCTATTTAAGCAATGTTGTCCTTCGCTATCATGTTTCTTGCGTTGAACTCTTTGAATAGTGAGCCTGAAAATAACAGGCTGAGCTCATTAGTAGATTAGGTGTTGCAGTGAATTCATGTGTTCAGTGGCAGTTCTCGTTCTTCAGTTTGATAGAGTTTCTTTTAGAGAGCAATTACATCTGATTGACATGTTTTCATGTGCCTCTAGCCTTGACTCCTTCTTACTAAACAATTCTAGATCAAGGACAGTGACTTTTCTACTGCCATTAACTAAAATCAGGATCCAGGAGAAAAAGTTAAATACCTTTTAAGATGCAACTTGAAACGAATTATAAAATATGTATAAAGAGGAATATATTTTGGTTTCATATACTGTAGTTGTTGAAAGTCAAGCAAAAAACATAGTTTTAGGCATGGACATGCATTAAAATTAAGAAAGAAAATCTGTATTTCTACTTCAGTGAAGAGAAATGAAGTAGAGGGCCAAATCCTATAATTAAATGTGCGTATAGCTTTTCCATGTAATTTGCATTTTATAATTCACATTGAATGATGTAATTTAGTGAAGTTTTATACTAGTAATGCTACTATATATCGTGAAATCCTAGTAAGTAGAAATTACTTTTTTTAAAATGAAATGTTTCACCGTAAAAAAAAATGCGTACTTGAAGACACCAAGTGTTCTTGCCCAGTGAATTTTGCCATTCATGGAAAAAGCCTTATTTTGAAAAGGATTAAAGGCTCAAAAATTAAACAAACAAAAATCATTTCTCCCTTACTAAATCCACTATAGCTGAATGTTTGTTTTAGTTTTAATTTTTTATCTTGTACTTGTGTTGGTTTTTGAGGCTTTTTTTGGAATTTAAAGGTTTGTTTATGGGTTAAAATGAAACAAGTCTATTCTCCTGCTCGCTTTGCACCCCAGACTCAAGGGATGTATTTTTATATCCCTTCCATGCACCTATTATGATCTGTAAGCAGAAATTATTTGGTTGAATTTGCGTTTTAATGAAGTTGAAAGAAGCTACCAGTATTGTCCAATAAAGAGTTTTTGCCTGAGCACAGCAAGTAAATACAAGCAAAAACTGTAATTGCTCTCCTTTCATAATTCAATGGCTCTTTTTTCTGATGCCTGTCTTGGGAAGCTACGTAACAATTTGCATTCGTTAAACGAGCGATTTAAAGTAAGTTGTACGCTCTGGCTTTTGAAGATATTCTGCCTTTCTCGGTGGAGATAGTCCAGGTCATGTGGCTGCAGCAGATGTTGACTAAATTATTGTACTCGATGTCTGTCTTGGCCTGAGAATTTCTCAAGGAGGGTTATTTATCCCTTTGATTTTTTTATATATATATTTAAGACCATATAAGAATGCAATGTAAAATTAATGTACTGGGTTTGCCAAAACTAGAAATGCCAGGTAATATCGTGCAAAGCAATAATGGCTCTGTTAGTTGTTTCATGTTTTGCATTGAATTATCCTGCATTATGAGTTGTAGTAGCCCAATATGGTCACACATATAGTTGTCTTACATTTTTCCTTAAATAGTTACTTTCCCATTTATTTCAGAAGCCTCTTGCTTTCCTTTCCCTGCTACTGCTCACACTCAGTGAAGTGCTATGCTATAATGGTGTTAGTAACTACAGAGTATGCCAGGTGTACTTTTCTTTTTGACAACAAAAGTCCAGATGACAACACTGTTTTGTTTCTATGCGTTTTTCCCTGAAATCTTACCATAATAAAATTAGTTCTCTCTTGCCAAATTAACGGTTTAGTATAGTAATTAGTGAGTTCTGCCAAAATATCTGTTCCAGCAAGGAATTGCATTTGGGAGCTCTTCTATTTTTTTCCCTTAAGCACTGACCATAGAACTTAATTAACTTTCTTTTCCATCATAAATTCTGATGCAGGCAATGACCACTGTGTCCTCCCCCCCTCCTACGTGTTCACTTATGATAAATTGTCCCTTACTCAGCCAATCTGGAGGCAGGTGCCTGTATGAATCTCAGGGGTTATACAGACTGTACTATCCACAGGGCTGATTAATAACGAGCTTTTCACTGAACCCCCCTTCTTTATTCTGTGTTCATGCTTCAGTGAAATAGGGAGAAGTTTATGGTAGAATGAGAGGGTTCCTCCCCTCCCAATTATACTTCTCATTTAAACTGATGTCTTTTGGAATTGATTTGCATGTGCATGCTGCAAGGTGCCTGTACTTACCCCCTTGACCCACACAGCCATTCCTGTGGTGCATTGTAAATACAACCTGTGCCCCCTTCCTTTTTCTCACTAACTCCTATGTTTGTAAATATAGGAGTTACATTTGCATCAGTGTGTTTCCTCTCTCTGCATTTCCTCTTCCCTTCTTGTCAACACTACATTCCTAGTCAGCTTCAGCTGAACTGCTATTGCCCAACAGTTTGTGTAAAGGGTCTTCTATTGTCTTTGTGACTTTGCCTGTGAGGTTTTTATCCATAGAAATCACTAGAAGTTGTGACCAATTTGAACATTTCAGGAGACACTTTCTAGGAGTCTGTCTATATCTCAACACACATATATCTAAACATAGTCAGGAACCAAAATTTAATCCCAGAGCTATGAAACACAAGCTACTGTGTGTCCATGGGAATAGCTGCTGCAGTGCACGTTATGCTGAATTTCCCAGGTGAAGTGCTGTGGTGCTGTGCTGATGCACTAGCCTGGGTTCAAACAGTAAACCAAAAGGACGCAGTAACTCAAGGGCCAGTGCTGTCATGCAGTGTTCAGTTCTGGGTCTTGGTCTAGCTCACTTAAAAGTCTCCACACCACACTCCTTGGAGGTGAGAGTCTCTCCAGCAGATCAGATGTTTTTGCATCTGAAGTGTAGACAAGGCCTAAGCTACTTTGAAAATGAGAAGTTGCATTCTTCCCACTTGGGTCATCAGGCATTTCTGAAAGCATCAATTCCTTTTTATAGGGAAATCTTTCCAGGCCTCTAATAACCTCTTCTTTTTTTTTTTTTCTTTTCCCTGTTCCCACCACTCTCATGCATGAGAAAATACTCAGGAAGGATATCAGAAAAGGCAGTGTGAACTTCCATATAGTCATTGTTGTTCTTGGTTCAAACCCAAAGGAATCCATAACCAAATCAAGCTCAAATGTCTTGTCACCAGGTTGACGATGGATGTTTTAATTACTAAGAGGTTCCAAAAGGGGAGGGGACAAAAAGCCTACTTGAAAGAATAAACTTTGTTATCTCCTACTGCTGTATGTGACTTCATCATATAAAGCTGTCAACTTGACTTTCCCTCTTGAAAATATCCTCATGGAATTTTTTGATAACTAGTGGAGGGTTAAACTAAAGTAGTATTTAACTACAGTTTATGATTCTTTTTCATTTTGCTAGGCAGACTGTCACTAATGAGAAGCGTGATGTTTCAACTTCCTGCATTTTTCACTTATTATCCAGGTCTAACTATAGTTTTGTTATTATCTTGCATTCAAAATAAAAGCAGGACATAGAAAGAAGTAGATGTCATGCTGAGCCCAAACATCATCAAACAAAAGGCTGTTTCATACATAAAGGTTTCTCTCTGATCTTCAGATCAGCCCTTAAAAAAGCATAACAACAATTAATGCCAGGGGGTTTTCTGCTTACTTTTGATAAGGACACTCTAAAGCAGGAAGAGATATGGTAGGGGGTGTTGGTGTTGTTTCTGTGTTGAAAACAGTCATATTCACATACCTTCAAGATGAGAGTTTATATTTTTCAATGGAGTAAGCTTAGCTTGTTAAAAAAAAGGCTGGATGTTTTTAAGATGCTTCATGATACCATAGTGGCATAACAGAAGCAATCTATTTAGGAGATGTGCTTTCTCCCTGTTGGAGAACTTTCTAAAGGATGAAGGAATGTTACGATGTGTTCAGACATTATTTATAATGTATTTCAGTGGAGTATCAATCACCAATAATTTATTAGGAACTGGTGCTTACAGCCTGAAAGTTCTAACAACTACCAGTAGCAATGAATTCAGTATGTGGTATAGTTTTATTTGCATGTAAAAGAACCTATTTGCTTTTATCACTTGAAAAGCCAAGAACTAATTGTTTCCATTTGGGTATTATATTAGCAAGGTTTGGCTTTTGCCTCAGGTGAGAAAGAGAGCTTTATTTATTTTTTTTTGGTGCCTGATGCTTTTACTGATTGCAGTATTGGACATGCAGGAAGGAGGTTTCAGTGATTTCCACTGTGGCAATCTGTGGTTGGACTGGTTGTGAACCCATTTCTAGGAGAAATGCCTGTGGTCTGTGTGATCAGCTACACTGTGAGTGCTATTGGCAGCACTGACACACACTCAGCTATGCTGCTCCATGTGTTACAAATGTTCAGATGGATCAAAATGCATTCCTGGCTGGGTTTGTGCTTTTCATTTGCATGCTCCTTGTCTTTATAGGGAGAGCTTGGCAATGAGCTGCACCTTCCCATCATACTCTCACTTGAGTCTCCTTATTTATATAATTTTTTTCTTAACGATTTCTTTTCCTGATGTAGAATATCTTTAGATGAGGATACAAAATCAGTGTTAGGAACTAGAGTAGCAAGGAACTTGGTTGTTGCAATTCAGACTAAAATTTGTTCCAGCAAGTCCCAAGTAGTCTAAAATGCTAATACATGAGGTTTTAATGAGATGCCTTTTGTAAAAACATACCTTGAAATCTGAATACCATAGTGAAATCTTTAGTGTATTGGGTTCAAAGCTGTTTGGATGGTGACAGGATCTTGAAATAGTATCACAACCTATAGCTTTGTGTGAAGTCTAGGCTACCTGTTGTTCAGTATATTACATGGGGAGTTGATTACAGCTGCTATATATAAGAGCTGCCATATATTTAGGATAAACATCAGAAGCCATCAGAAGCCATAGCCCCTTGAAAGGCTGAGCTAAGGCTAGGCCAGACAGGAGCTGAGGTATGTGGAGAGAAGACTTCACTGTGGAACAGATGCAAAACCAGAAGTTGGGAAATTCATCCTTGTGGGGGAGGAGGATGAGGTCATTGGAGTGCTAGAGATGAAAGAAAGAGCAGACAGAGCCAGTATGGCAGAGGCAGAGGGAGGATGGGCAGGAAATGAAGACAACATGACCCTGAAAGAAAGCTAGAAGGGAGCCCTTCAGCACAGGCTAGAAAAAAGCAGCATACTGCATTGAGCATCTGCTGTTTTCCCTCTGTGCTCAGGGGAACAGGACATATATATTTTTGAAAATAAATAGCTTTGCATCAAAGAAATACCCTGACTCTGTCGTCAACTTCTCCATGTAAAAGGGAAAAGAATACATAAGATGCTGAATGTTTGCCATTGTGTTACATAGCATTATTTATCTCTCTGCCTGCACCAAGGAACATATGAGGCTGCTGAGGCTACCTGCTGAGGGCCTTATGGCAAATTTTAAAAGGTACTTAAGCTCCTGAAGATGTAGAGGCACCTAGTGGAGTTTTTAAAAACACCCAGGATCCTAACTTTCTTAGTAGACAATGGCAATTAGATTCCTAGGTGTTTTAGAGAGATCATATTAAAGTGCCTCTAGGTCTTTCAGTGCTTTGGAAAGGATGCACCCTCATGCGTTAATCTGAACTGCTTTTGACTGTGGGAATCCTATGGCTGGTCTCTGGTGCTGACAAATATATTGGTCTGTTCTCTCTATTGCTCACTCATTCCAGGTGACAAGAGAAACAGACAATGTATTTTTGAAGAAAACAAACAGGGCTTTAAGTGGAATCTTAGCTATTGGATGGCTTTTTTCATTTTCGCTGTTCTCTGGGGTCTTAGTAGTAAAAGCAACTCGTTCACTCAGCTTCTTGAGTGTTGTGATACAGGCTACTTGGGAATGACATATGGTAGTCAGGGGTCAAATCCAGAAAGTGAGATTTTTGGCAAGGAAAATCAGTAATATAATTGTAAACAGTTTCTCAGCGGACTGAAGCCCTGCCATCAACACAATCAATGTGGCAGTGTTCTGTTTGAAAAGTTTATTAGACTTTGTTCTTATTTTCCAAAATTTCCCCTTTTGTGCAGAAGCCACTTTAGGTTACAAGAGTTGGATTTGGCTTTTTTATTTTCTGTATGCAGCCATGTGTTGGCTATTAATTAATACAACTTAAAGATGGAAAATATTTATTCTTAGGAAAGTGCACAGTATTATCCCAAGTAGAATCTATGCAATGCAGTTCTTAAAATGATTCCTATGATTCACCCCAGACATCCTGTAAAAGTAAGTAATACTCAGTATTCAAAACAGAAAAAAGTAGAGGAGTCTGGCCATCATCTTTTCAAGAATTCTTGAGTGTTGGCTTGCTCACAGAAAGATGTAAGTCTTATCACTGTTACTTTTAACTGGAAGAATGCAGAGTATTTTGTTGTTTCCTCAAATATTTTCCTAGGCCCTGCTTTCTGCATAGCTGTGACATCTCAGTAATACTGAACAGGAAAAAATCCTGAAGTTACTTTCTGTATTAATTTTGGTGGCTGCTGTTTGCCATTTTGATTATATTGCCAAATTTTGAAGGTCACCCTGTCTTTAGCAGTCCCATCAGAACAAAGTGCTAATGCTGACTCTTTTCCTACAATGTAGAGCTTTAACTAGCACACAAGAGGAGTCCATCAAAACTTTAACCTCCACTGAGTATTATTGCATTTGTAAAGATAATACACATTTCTAATGCTCTATGGATCATTATCTGGCAGTGGACCAATAATTGGGTATAAGACATTAACAACTAAAAAGGAATACTGATTCCTTTGGGCTTATAATTGTTGTTCGTTACAAATTGCTACCAAAATAGGCCGGAGCTGATTCATAGAGAATTAAGTGGATTTGGTTTAGTAATGTTTTCAGGTTTCTGAATAAATTATGAACGCATCTTGTCTGTTAGAAGGAGCCACTGACATTATGAAACGGTAATGAACAGATCTGCAAGAGAAAAACAGCCTCAGCTGATCACCCTGTTCAAAACCTATTAAGGTTTGATGAAATGAGAAGATTTTTTCCTTCCATGTATGGGTGTGCAACAAGTCATAAGTTGTGGACTTTAATAATATATTTTCTTCACAAGCAATAACACAGCAATTAGGAAGTGCTCACTGAGGTAGAAATAATGGTAACTGCTGCACAGATTAGCTTTGCTAAAGGGAGCTCTCAGACATACAGTAAAACAACATATTCCAGGTTCCTGTTGGTGTGTAATTTCTACTTTATTTACTTATCATCTCAGTTAAAGAGGACTCCTGGCAGTAATGAGGCTACATAAATGCACATATAATACTCTAAGATGTTACAAATTATATAAAAGATAAATCTAATGATTACCTATTATAATGACAGTGCAATCACTGGGGAAATGGTACAGTTCTGAGAAGCCCATGGCTGGCAAAAATGCCCCTGCAGAGTGTATTATTTCTGAGCTTTTGCTCCTCTGTGACTGTTTGTGTAAGAGGTGTGTAATTCACTTGGAAGGGAGCTGCTAAACACAATGGTTCATAAATCTTCATCTAGTGCAGCAACACTTACAAGTACTGTGGTAAGCGTGAAGATAACAATCCTCAAAACTTGGAGGGGTTTTCTTGCTGGAAATTCAGAGTATTTGCTGCCGCTGTAGTAAAAATTAAGATAACATGACTGCCAAAATCAATCTCTTATAATCTAACTGCCTTAAAAATAAACATGAAAAAAATGCCACTTACTGCAAGTTCTGTCAAAAGAAAGTATGTTCCAGTCCATCAGTGCTAACTCAGGGAAATGGATATTAGTATCTCTGAGCCCCAGCAGAGTTTTAATCTTTGAAATCTGCAAGGACCCTGACTCTGATGCCTCAGATGTAGAACATTAAAAAAAATGTCAAACAGAATTTAGTCATAGATTAAGCATAGTACATTTAGAATATGTGCTTACAGTAAAACATTTGTAAAATAGCAAATGTTAATTAAAATAAATTATGATTAAAAAGCACTTCAGAAGTGTCAATTTTTTTTTTCTTTTTATGCTAGATGATAATGCCTAAATCCTACCCTCTTCTCCTGTGAAGGAATTGATAGGATTATATATGTAATTTCAGATGTAAAGGCAATATAGGAGGTCTGTTACTGAGTGGTATGGAGGTATTAGAGGCATTCTGTGCTGGTATTTGTGTAAGTGAAATATGTGAACAAGAGCCAAACCCAAGATTTTAATAAACAAGTGACTAAAGTTAAGCTGTTAAATGTTCTGTATAACAGCTGAGCACTTGGTATTTAAAATCTAAGTGCTTACTAATTTAGGAAACTAAATACGAATTTCCTAACCATAGCCATGTTGTGTTGTGAAATATTTGCCTTGAAGAATACATAGTGATTTGTTGTTGTTGTTGTTGTTATTATTACTATTATTATTAAGCGAACAAAGAGAATAGTAGTTGGTAGACTGTAGTAAGGTGTAGACTAAAAGTGCGTGTAGACTCCATGGGCTTTTTTGAGTAAGCCCTGGAAATGAATGGCAGAGAGGATGGCTATGGTGTGTTCATGCTCTCTGCTTTCTGTAGGAATGGTGCAGTAGTTGAAACTGGACCTGGAATGGAAGGGTGCCTGCAGGGAGGGTGCCAAGCAGTCTTGTAGTCTGTGAGAGAATATTAATGGGGAAGATTAGACATTTGATTTTTATGATTGGTAGTTTACCCACTTGATGGCAGAGGAGGGGAATGAAAGTTATGAGGAATGACAGGAACTAGCCTCTTGGAGCTAAGGAGGGAGATAAATAAGACACATCTGTATTAGAGAATACTCTTTTTATTCAGGGAAAGTGTTCACATCTCCAAGGTATTTGTCTGACGATGAGTTCTTTTCTACTATCCTTGTCCACCTCTGGAAGGTCAAGATTGGGACTAGCTTTTTTCCTCCTCTGTGAATACTTTTACAATGAAGGGCACAAAAATAACATCCTTCTTGGAGATCTCTAGGAACAACCGCAGTCTCTCAAAAGAGAAATTCTTGGAGAAGAAAATGAAGGCACTAGTTAACAGGCAGCAAGGCTCATAAGAGGAATTGTTAAGGTAATAAGCAATTGAGTAAAACTGCCTGAATTTTGCCTGAAAAAGATGTCTGTATTCAATTACTATGAAGAAATCAGTATGTGTATTGTTAAACAGTATGACCTGAAGTCAGTGGACTTCAAATGTTTTAGGCCTTGTGCTGTGTTTGCATGTTTGACTGAAATGGCAAACTCCTGCTCTCATTTACCAATTCCAGTACTTTGAGATTTGCTTCAAACTGGTCAGAAGTCATCAAGGGAAAGACAGACAGTTTATATGGCCATGTCACCCTGTTTTCTGTTTGCATGACCTAGGCATGCTTACATTTTTTACACAGATGCCCATTTCAGAAGTTCTTTCCACGGCCCAGGATTTAATTAGTGCTTTAAAAAATGCAGGAACCCCGTCTTCCTTAACCAGTCACTCTTGTAGTATCTTTAGCGTCTCTACAAGATTATATCAATGTCAAGAACAGCGAGCCAATTTTTATATGACAGCCAGAAACTCTTCCAGCAGCTCTTGGTGAGTGATAATGTCTTAAACTAAAAGGCGTAGAAGACTCCCTAGTTGCTTCCCTGCAGTGACAGTCATGTGATTGCCAGCTCATGGCTAAAGCAAAGAAGATGCTGTCCTCACTTACACACCAAGTTCTCCCTGGTTTGTGAGGTATAAAGTAATTCCCCTGCATGTGTATATATCTGGTGGTGTGGAACTATACTATCAAGAAATATATGTCTTCAATAAGGCATCACAACTTACCAGTACTATAAGCTATAGATTATACCAGTGTACTGTGCCTGACTCAATCTCCCTGTGCTAAATCATGTCAGGATCTGAAATTCACTGTTCCATAAAAAAGGATAGAGGGAGCCAAAATATCTGTGCACACAGATCTATGCATGTATATAGCAAAAAATTAGAAGTCATTTGGAGACTCTTAACAATCCCTGCCAAATCCTCTGGGAATAAGTTTTTTCCAGGTTAGATTTCCAAGTGAAATGGTGGAAGCCCAGACACTCTGGGTCATTTACAGCCAGACCAGACAAAGCATCTCAGCATTTTAGAGCAGGAGGAACTCCTGCACTGGCAGAGCAATATTATTAATGACCATTAAGTCCTGTGCATCTGTAAGATAAATTTTGCTCAGCACAGATATGCCTCATTTTGTTAAATCACTGTTCACATTTGAGAGTGTCCCTTCTTATTATTTTTCTAGATCAAAGCCATAAGATGCAACAGGCAATAAATGCATTAGTATAAGTAGTCCTTTTTTAAAAGTTTAGGAATTACAAGTAACTCCCATTTTATAAATCATATGGCATAATTGTTGCATTTAAATGTTACATTACACTTATGTTTACATTAATTCTTAATAGGTCTGATTTTTTTCCTTCTGAAAACATAATTGGAAACTATATTTTCCCTCTTATTCTAATTAAAATATTTTAATAAATGTTTATTTAGATACTATGTCATGGAAGGTTGCAGCCTTGGCTGCCTAATGTAATGTAAAAATCAATTAGATGCAGAAAAATATCAGGTTTTAATTTACAAAGACTAGATATCTGCCTGATCACTGCTGGGTAGCAATATCCATAACGTTTTATATATTAAAATAGTAATGATTAGTATTAATCTTGGACATACTGAAGTATTTACCTATTCATATATTCAGTGGTAATCTGTTTCCTTGAATGCAGCTTTTGAGTTGCCGTATTGTATCATTTCTTTACCACAATGTCTTCTACAGTGGTTTGAAAGCAATTTCTAACATGCATCATGTACTCGAGGTTTATTTGTCTCATGCAGAGATCAGCGTGCAAACACTGCTGCATATGTAAGCCTTGGAACTAATTGCATGCAAAACAACGCAAAGATTTTAACATTGTACAGCAATTAATAATATCTCTGCTAGTGTAAGTGTGTTTCCTTCCCCATACTCTCTTCCTCCATGCCCCCTCCAACTATAAATCATTTCCAACCTGTCAGAATGGATCTGTGCTGGCAAAGAAACAAGGGTAATGTTTCAATTTTCTCCATCTGGTAAGATATTTCTGTTAGTTTTTCTCCCTCTCTGTAGTTATTGAATTTGCATGAAGAACTATGTATTGTAGACTAATAAGATTTCCTGAAATAGAGTGGAGGAAGCATGACCTGTCTCCCACTAAATCTGAGGTTGTGTGAGATAGAGTAAATTGTGTCATGTTAATGTTATTGAGAAGCGAAGCTGAGGACCAGACTGCTTTCCTGCCCCTCTAGTGCAAAGGGAGAGATGCTGGCATGCTGGCAGGGAGGCTCAGACTGGGACTGTAGGACTGTGAGTCACAGTACTCTAAGCACATCATTCCAGTCTTCTCAGTTTACAAAATCAATTAAAAATTCCTTATAAGAAAATGCTTCTTTGTTTTCCTAAATATCAGTCATTCCAGCATCTGGTCTTAAGCATCTAAGCATCTTTTTGTGGCTTAAACTGCAAGCATGGTGGGTTACATAAACTTTATTTATATTAGGTATATTAGGAATTACTTTTTAAAAATAATTTCATATGGGAAAAAGCAATATCCTCTCTGAGTACTAGATCCTGTGTTCATAATAGCCTTTGTGAACAATTCTCTGTATTGCTGGGGGAGTTTCCATTACAAACTGGCTCACGAAGAGGTGCGGTTTTCTTATAGCCATAAAAAATAAAACCTGACAGTACTTGCACAGAGAGAAATTTTTGGTCCTTCTGAAGTAACCACGTGCTTGTAGGATCCACAGACAAAAAGAAATACCTGATGTACATAATAGCAAATGCTTTCTGAAGAGTTCAAGCTCCAGACCTTGAAGCAAAGCACTCGTTGGGAGAGTGGCACAGCAAAGCACAGGTAGCGAAGGTGGATGTGGCAATGAAGCTCTGATTGGTGCTACTACACCAACTCCAGGCCAAAAACACTCCTAGAGATCTGATTCATGTCTGAAGTGGCATAACTCCTCCCTCTTGCCCTCATTCTATACTTTGTAGCACTCAGCATTTATCTGAGGATTTTAGCTAATTTCCTCTACTTGGCAAATCCAAGTATTCAATATTGAGTTGAAATTAAGAAATTGTATTAAAATTACGATGTAATTTAACACCCTGCTTGTTTTTTGTTTATTTTTAGTTTACCTTTGGTTGTTTTAGCCTGTTTGGGTACATTCAGTTCGCATTTTTAGGTTCTACTTCATGTTTGAGAAATCTAGACACTTTTTTTAATGGAAGCTCAGATTCACATTTATTCATATAATTTCAACAGTCAGGGCTTTAAGAAAAATAGCAAATATCACAAGATTCATAGGAAAATAATGAGAGTTGACAACACTATCAATTTCCTCTGAGCATACTTCCATTATAGTTAGATTATTGGACATAGTTATTTGTTACTGCAAGACTTCCTCTATATGGAAAGAGCAGAGAGCCTTGATCTGAAAGAGAATAAAACCCAAGAAGCAGACGTAAATTCTCTGTGAAAGAGCAGAGAGACAGTGTGCATGTGCATGCATGCCTCTGTCTCCACAGATAGTCAGCACTGAACACTGAAAACAAAATGCTGTTTGACTTAACAAGTAGGGAGAGTACTCAGAAATGTAGAGACACAGAAACGTCCATGCAATTTCACAGCTAAATACACTACAATTATAATCTAATGCAATAACAATTTTAAGGGTCATTTCATAGTAAGAGATGAGATATCTTTTGAGTGGTAGAGAGCTCCCACCCAGCTGTCACCTAAACAATAGTTATGGTTCCCTGAGAGGGGAAACATGTGGACCAAATTGATACAGGGACAAAATACCTTTTCAGGTGTTTTCTTGCTGTACCTGAATTCATAGAGGATAAGACAGACTTTAAAATCACACATAACTGTACACACTTGGAGTCTCAAACTCAACAACCCTATCAAAAGAAAGTTAACCCTTATCTGTGGATTTGATGTCTGAATCTTTTACTATTTAATGCTTTTTGTTTAGTCTTCAGCAGCTCCACAATGTCTCCATGTCTGGAAGAAAAATGTGCATGTCCCAGGACACAGAGTTGTAGAACTATTGATAAATAAAGGGTAACTATTTTTTAATGAGGTCTAGGTATATGGAAAATAGTGCAGTATGCTTAAAACATGAGGATTTGGGGCAAGATCCTAACTAAAGACAAAAGTAATGGGAACATTCCTTTTATCCTGTAACTTCAGTCTCAGCTTTTTCCCTTTCATGTGTTTGCAAAGTCTGTCTAAGTCTTATTTGTGATGATCTTCATTTCAACCCCTTGTTTTTCTCTGTGGTCCAGCAGTGACGGGGAGCACTTCAGAGACAGCACACTTTCAGGTGTCACATTACAGCACCTCCTCTGGCTGATAAAAGAGAAGTATTAATAAGCTCCGAAAAAGCCTCATATCCAGTACTTTCACCACCGTAGTGTTGTTCATTAACATGTTAGTAAGCATCAATAGATGCCTCCAAAAGCAGCCAAAATAGAGCAACTCCTTCCAAACATAAGCAGTGGTATAGAAATACCAGGTTTGAAAGGAGAGTTCCATTCTATTTCATGGGTCTTTCAAAACAACAATGTGTCATCATTATTAAATCAAAAAGACACCCTCTGTGCCTGCCAGCCTTTATGTCTGCCGATCAGATTTCTGGAATCCCATGTTTTCCCTCATAAAGCTAAAATGTGGTATGATGAGTTGAGAAAGGCAGAAAAAAGGAGAAATTTTGAACTGATCAAAATACAAACCAGGAATTGTTAAATGTTTGTGAAGTATTGCACCAGATTTTTAAAATTAAGTCTTCCAAGTTCTGCTGAGCTACAGCTCTCATTTTCTGTTTATCCAAAGTATGTATTTTTTTAAATTCAATATTCTATCTTCCTCAGAGAATGTTAACTGGCTTTTCAAAAGGAAAAATAAAATAGAAAGGGAGCAGTTGTAGGAAATGTCATGTAAAACAATGTGTGCGCATACAAATAAAAAAGGGGAAAATATGATGAAAATTATGTCAGTTTAAAACATTAAGGAATTAGAAGCAAGTAATTGCATTAATTTAAAAAGATGTCTTCTGAGGTAATAGAAAGCAGGGATTTGCTTATCAGAAGTGTAACTACTTGCCTTTCTAAATGCACGATCCCAATGGAAGTAGCTGAGATTTACAAGGCAGCCGTATGAGTGTAATGTGACAGATACTGCTGTTTGCTCAAGAAAAGCATTGAAATAGCCAGCCACTTGAGTTGTTGGTTCATCTATGTTGCTTGGAATGTAAGTAGGTCCTAACACTGTTTATTCCAAATGGGATTTTTTTAGATGTTTCACTCCATACAAGCCAATAAGACTGAAACACATGTTAGCTTGATCACATACCTAGGTTTGGACTTAGTAGTGTTTGACCGAAGAATTTATGAAGGCAAGATCCCGAATTCTTGCTTTTTTTAGAAGGTTATTTAGATTGTAAGATTGCAGTTGAAATAAGTACTTACAAAATGTTATCATTCCTAACCAGTTTTATTCTTTGTCTACTGTGCAATAAGGTTAAATTCCCAGGCAAATGTACGAACCTAAACCTGAAACACTTGGCATGCTTGTGAGGGAGCGCTGACAGAGTGTTAGGGTCAGGGCTATTTAAAATGCATTGGTTTCTGAATGCTGCAGAAATGAAGAAGCACAGCTGAGAAGTTCAAGATCAAATTATTATCCCAGCTGTGCTATCTCTGCCAAAAGGGGAAGTTCCTTTCACCTCCCCAGGCTTCCTCCTAATTAGGAAGTCCTGCCTTTTCCTGTCACAGGCTCTGGCACTTGCAGTGATTCCGTAGGTGGATCCTATCCTATCCTATCCTATCCTATCCAATCCAATCCAATCCAATCCAATCCAATCCATTTTGCTTGCTGGGTCAGTTTTCCAATGTTTTGCCCAGCTGAAAGAGGCCGGGTCCTGGAGGAGCCAGAGGCAGGAGACAGGAGTGCATGGTGAGGAGCACACAGTTGTGAGCGGATGGCAGAGTAGAGCTTTTCCAGCAGCAGTAACCAGTGGCATCAGCTCTCCATCTTATACGTAGCTTCACCAAAGTAGCAGATTCACCTTTGACAAAGTTCCAGTGGCTTTGCCTTTAACGTGCTTATAACTGATGTAAATATAATTACTTTTCCCAAGAAATATTTTCAGGTTGGGGATTGGTGTCTGATCCAATGAAGGGGCGTAATAAAGTGACTTGGTGTTATCTGTGATCACGGATGAGAATGCACATATTTTTTTCACAGGCACTTTTTTGAACAAGCTGGCTTCTGAAAGCTTTTAATTGTTTTCCTCTTTTATGAGTGATAATGATCAAACAAATAACAACCTGCTCAAAAAGGCACACTTTATAGAAAACCACCTAAAAGCCAGTGCTTACAGTAAATGGTAAATTTAATTTTGAGGAAATACCACATGTGGGGAATTGGACCTTGGTCTTATGTCTGTTTTGTTATCTGGCTACTGCACTGGACAAATTCCTCATTCGACGTGTTTCAGCCTGAAGTACATTTCAACAGTCAGACTGTCAACATCTCTAAATTGGTTTATAATACAAAAGCTGATGGAAGGAACTCTACTAAAAAAACAGCTATAAGAAAATACCAGAAAACCACACTAGATCTAATTATGCTCTGAAGAAGTAGTTATATTTATAGTTTTGTTTTGTGCCTTGAACTTTGTTATCACATCTTGGAACTATATTCAGACTACTTTGAATTTAATTTACTCAGTCAAAAGTCAAGCCAGTGTTGTTTATTGTGTGGATTATATTCATGCTTACTGAAGAATTCAGTACCACTGAGTTTCTAATTATTGTTTTTATCCATGCAGTGAGATATTTTGTATGTTGCCTTCTGAACATTGCCCAACTGGAAATCATTTCCAGTTTTGTAGAGTTTTGGTAGCAAAACTAAAATTTTGTAGGGTGCGTGCAAGTTTAGTACATTTACATAGCTCTTATTTTTATGTTAGAATATTTGCTGGAAATACATTGTGCATTTCTTATTTCCTGAGAAAGCCAGTGGTTTGTGGGATTTTGTCCTGTAGCTCTGGCTGTGGGGCCCAGTGATGATCTGCAGCATCATACACACAAACGAGGTCTCTGGCACAGAATGGGAAGGATGAAGAGACTGCAGCAGTCTCCCCAGCAGTTACAATTCTGGGGTGTAGGACAACTCATAAAAACACCCAGCTTGCATTGGCTGCACTTCTGGCTGATCCAGGAGAGAAGAACTGGAGCAAGTTTAGTGCTTTCTCCAGCTTTACTCAGAGGTTCATTTGCTGTGGTGCTGGGCTTGGGGACAGAGGTCAGGCACATGTTTCATCCTGGTGTACCAGCATGGCCTTTTCTATGTTGTACCCATATAAACAAAAAGGTTTTAGTACTTCTAAATGATGTACTTTTTTATTGCAGAATATAGTCATATGAGATTATAAATTCAGCTGCCGGCTCTTTGTTGATATAATGTTTGAAATGTTCTTGTCCATAATAAGGACTTTTGTTTTGTCTTCATTAAGCTCACTGCCATTTTTTACCACAAGATAATGTAAAGTCTGCTATGTATGGGATTTCTGTAAACAAAACAGTGCTTAGTTTTAAGAACTCTCAATATACAGACTATCAGACTCTTTAACAAGATGTTTTAAACTTCAGAAAAGTTTGACTTTTACATTTCCCAGATGCCTTCTTTCATTGTTGCCCTTAAAGTTCTGCTTTAATGTCTATTGTAGTTTTGGACATTTTGATAATTCATAAATTTGGTGTTTAGGGTGACAGATAGTAATGGTTTATTATTTTCTATAACTGTGTATTGTATGCTTGTAGATGTAATTTTGGTTTGCTATATATAAGACCGGCCATATTCCCTTATTTTATTGTTGTGCAAATTCAGGTGAATTTCCTTCCTAGTCTCCCATTTTTTTCACAGACAGAGCTCTCATCAGCTGTGGAAACTGATTGACCCAAGGGCTGAAAACTTTTTTTACCTATAAAAAAGATACCAGAAGAATGCAGCACAGTTAATGTGGTGATTTGTCTTTGCAATTCACTTCAATACCTTATCTGTGGGAGCACTGTAGTGTGTGTGTTAATGTAGTACATTTAAACATCAGCAGATGGGGCCCTTGTTTCCTTTGAAGAATGGTTTCTCTTTGAATTTTATTTTTTTAATGTCTGTGGCAAGAATGAATTTTTCTTGTTAAAACGCATTAAATTAATGTAGTCTTTGTAGCAGATAGGGATCTAAACACAGATCAGAATGCCTGAACTTTAGTGGGAAGCGAGTGTTTCCAAATCTAGCTGGAGATCTAATTTTCATGGCTGGCCCTTATTTCTATAACTGACTGAACAAAAACCTCTGCTTTGAATACCTCAGACATTTTCTAGGGTTTGGAAACCAGCTGTTTGCCTTGTGGTTGAATCCATCTTTCAACTGTATTTCATAAATCTTTCCAGAGGTAAAAGAATAAAGCAAATGCTGTGTCTTCTCCAGAACAGGCAGCACTTTTCGAAGTTATTTACAAAATGCAGTTTCATTCTCCAAAGGTGAAATAACAGAAGGGTTGTATGAAAGTGAAGAAAAAGGCACTGTAGAAGCAAAGCAGAAATCACAGTAGAGATTATTGCTTTCTTTTAACTGTTGCATCTAAGGGAAAAGCACAGGAACATGCAGCTAAGGGGAGCATGTGTCTTAACTCAATTTCCTTGCTTTTGAAAGACTTGAGTTGTAAGTGGAATGGGTTCAATATTTGAATATGATCGTTTTGTTTCTAAGCTTGGTTGTCCCCTTAATGATTCTGTTAGAACTAAAATACATGCATTTTATTTATAAGTAAAAATGGTACAGAAGGTGAAGCAATATACTCTGATGCCTTAACCAATCTTATGAATAAGTTACAAATTTCTACTTGTATTTTGCAACTGGGTGTCTCATAGTTTGGAATGACTTTTTCAGAGTTATGAATCTTTCTGATCTAAATAAGAATCTTATTGAAATGTGGCTATAAAGTGGGTTTTTAACATAATGTATCATAGAGGGCAAATCTTTCATATTATTAACTTAAAATTCCAAAATTTCTCCTTCTGTGTCATTCTAATCTGTCATTTAAAATGACTGCTACTTGCTTATGTGAACTTCTTCATGGGGTAAACGTGGACTAACTTACAGACTACAGGTTTGTTTTTTCTGGGGAAAAAAAAAAGCAGAATAACTAATACATTAAAAAATCCGTAAGTGAAGAAGCGAAGCCATGTGTGAAAGAGGAGCAGGCAGTTTGCATTTGTTGGTTATTGTACCGCTACCCAAGGGTTGATACTAAGCATTAAAGTCCTACAATTTTAAAATTGAAAATTGCATAACGTGCAGTTATTAGGTTAAGCACATTGATTTGGTATATAATTTATTATTTGTTATACATAAAAAATTACGTGTATGCAGCCATGATTTACACTTATTCTTTACTTTCACATATGAGACCTGTTACTAACATTAAGCACATTTTTGGTGCCTAATGGTGCAGGCCATGCAAGGCCTGTCAAAAATTATTAATATTTTGATTCTATTTTTTAACTCCATTTTTGTTGGAGATATGATTTGTTCTCCAGAATTTAGTAGGGAGCAAACTTCAGAACATAGAGCTGATTTGGGTGCATACCTTGTAAACAGTATGTCCCATTGAAAGATCACCCACCATTCTGCTTGAATTATAATTATTTTATCCATGTGATATGGTATAATCTGAGCATCTCAATGCTTCCCTGTATTTTATTACTGATTTCCTCATATATGCCCCTGTATATTTGTCTGGTTTGGACCAAATTGTTCTGTGCTTTACACAGATGAAATATAGGGAGAAATAATCTGATCGAGTCACTGGAGTTGTACTGGATTTTTACTGGTGAAATTCCCATAAAAATTTTGTTCCCTGCAGACATTCTGTGTAGCAGTGCTTTTACTTGAGGGAAAAATTGACTTGCACACCACATTGACTCTATTGGCATTTTCTTCCAAAATGGCAGTGGATTATTTTTCAGGTAAGTAAGAAATGACAATTTTATTTGGGCCACAAAACACTGAGGAAAATAATTTCCTATACAATACACTTTTCTTTCTGTATGCATGAAAAGGTATGATTTTCAGGTGTGCATACAGTGTATAAAAACAGACAAAATGTTTAGGTTAACTATGAACTAGCTCTTATATAGTGCATTAGATAAGTAAAGAGAGACTTAGATCCAAGGATACAATACAGTTGTCTAACTTAAATTATTATCCTGGCTTATTGATCATTTTACTCAACTAACTAATTTTTGCATCTCTTATTAGCCAAGTATTCATCATGCAGATGGTAAAATGGAATTTTACTTCCTATTGCTCATGGAGGAAAGTAAAAAAGGTTTAAACCTTTGAGCAGGAGGAAGGGAGGGAAAGAAAGTTAACTAAAAGGGAGGTTACTTTCTTTAGAAGTAGGAGGTCTGCTTTAGTTGGAAACTGAGATAGTGCAGCTGTTGAGAGCAGCTTACATCTTTGGTCATGATATGAGTGTCATTTGAAACTGTTCTGTACATTGTTAAGTATAAAAATGTAAGGAAGGGAAAGGGCTTTGAAGAACCAAGCCCTTTTGGAAATAAATATCGTTTTTACGGTAGCTTTATCTAGGAATTCCTACATATATAAGTAATAATCATTGCTAAGCATCTGTTAAACTGTTTAGCTAATTGTACCTAGTAGATTTTCTAAATCTAAAGCTTATCTTGCGGCTTGGTGGTCTCTTTTTTACCAGTTAGAAATATACTAAAATAAAAATGTGAATTAAGATGTGAATTATATAGGTTAATCTAAAAGCTTTCTCTGTAGCTGTTTTTGAGAAAAGGTCTTTGAAGAATTTTTCTAGTGGATGCTGTTTTGGGGTTCTGTCTTCTTGGAAGGCCTACACAGATTACATTGAATAAAAACAATACATAGGCTACCTCTTTTTTTTCTGATTTGATGAGCAGGTCTGGCTGTGGTGGAAGTGTTCCTGTGTGCTGCTTTTCTTGCTGAGAGATTGTAAAATCCCTGACCACAAAGTATAATGTAATGGCTGTTTGACATAGCTCACTGTGGGGTAAATTTTGGAGAAAATTGGGATGTTCCATTCATTGTATTTCTGAGGTTAGAGCTCTCTGAACAGGGTGAAAGCTTTAGGTGAGAAGAGCTTTTGACACTGGTGGTGTCAGAAACTCTCAAACATCGTGGGTCAAGAAGGGAGCCTCCTCCAGATCAGAGTTCACATCTCTCTGCATCTCTGCACCTTTAATGGGCGAAAGTTGAGTATATTCAGTATGTTCTTTTTATTCCCTGCAAAACTTATTTACCTTAAAATCATATAAAAGGGACTAATATAAGAAAATACATCCTTTTCTCTACCTTTCTGACCACATCAGCAGAGCTGGTTGTGCATAGAGCTCTGCCTTACTGAGCTGGGAAGTTTCCTCAGATGAGGAGCTCTAGCAAAGCTGGTGCCAGAGCTGACATTTTCATCGTGTGTCAGTGGATCTAACAAAACGTGGCAGGCTTGGAGTCCAGCTGCCCAACACCCTGCTCTTACAGCTGGAGTTTAGGTAGCACTTAGCAGTGCTCCCGAGGAGCTTGTCTGAATCCCTGGGCAATCTGTTCCAGATTGCAGAAAATTTGACATTATTAATTCTAATGTTGGATTGTCTGACTTAAAACTCCATGTTTTAAAACTTTATTTAGGGCATAGTTTCTTAGCTTAATTTTCAGCACAGTGTTCTACATGAGTAATGTTTGATGTTTTGCAATACTTTAAATTAATAGATAACCATTTACAACGTTAACACTATCTTAATGAAGATTTTTGCTTGGGATTAGAAACAGCTGCTGGAAATACAGTTCATCTATCATTTATAATCTTCTATTAAATTTGCACCTGGCAATGCAGCTAATAGTTAAAAGTCTGTTAATTATGAGACCTGTGTTTGAGAGGCCTATAGTCCTCTCATTTCCAATCTCATCAGGCTAGAATTTTGTATGCAATCTTTAAACTAGGGTGGCCATTTTATTTCTTGGGTGGGTCAGCATTTAACTTCTTCCTATCTCAATAAATAGGTAAATACTCAAGAATTACTAGAATATGCCAAATAAGAAAAGAATTGGGTTTTCTTTTTTGCTTTTCTATCCTGCTCTTTCTGAAGCTGTCTTTGCCTGGAATGGAAAAACAAATAACAAAACAGAGATGAAAAATAGTTCATAATAAATGATTTAACATGTATAACTTTTTTCATTTGTGAATTGTCTGTGAGCTGCTTTGATTTTCTCAAATGAATTTGCTATTCAAAATTATTCACCAAATACTTTATCTGAATAATTTTTGGTCTAGAGATTGTTGGCAAGCAGATTGTTGCATGTATTTGAATTTCTAATTTCAAATATCGCTCTGTATATGTTGATTAGATGTAGTAACATTTATGATCCCTATTTGAAAGAGAAGGTACTAGAACTCTTAAAATGAGATTTCTGCCTGAATCCTGGTGTTTGCAAGTTCAGAATTATCAGTGAATACATAGTCTCCAAGTGGATGGGCTGTTGATTGCTCTTTGAGTGTAAACTCATTTGACAAATTCTAACTCTTATGCCTCTCTCAGAAAGATAAAAAACAACAAGAAAACCACTAAAAATTGATATATGCAAAAATTGACATATTTCTAAAAAAGTATTACCTTGACCTTATTTTATTAATGTAAAGATTGCCTTTCTCAGGGGGCTGCCATGGTCAGGGCAGATCAGGCTGGGGGCTGGTAAGAGGAGTGGAAGAGTTTATAGCAGTTGGGGGAATGGAACTTGAAAGGAAAATCAGAATATTTCATAGTAACAGAATAAATAAACATGTCAATTTAGGGGCCACATTAAACTGTCCAGTATTGCGTTATTTTAGGTTGACAAATCTAATGAAGAGTATAGGAAGGATGGATGGGCAGAGAGAAAGACGATTCAATGTATTGTTTTTACGTAGCAGTTTCATACAAACTATCTCTAACCAGCTTACCAATAATGAGATATTGCTATGTGGAACTCAATACAATAGCTTTTACATTTGTCACACAGGAAGATAAGACAATATCTTGAAGAAAAAGAGATGGGGAAAAATGAGGAGTATTAGAGGAATGGTATGAATTCTCTTGTAGGGGAGACAGGAAAGTATAGAAGAATGTGTGAGAGTGAGAGGGATAATATGCACAGTGGAGCTAGAACTGCCCTGCTGGATCATCTAGTCTGACATCTAAAATACATCACAGGAGGACTTGCTGTATTAATCATGTTAGCTTGCTTGCTGGAGGAGTTGGTCATGCAGCTTTTGCTTAATTTCGCCACCTTGAAAGTTCTCGTTATATCATTTTGGGGTAACATTTCGTTGGGTGTTTTGCTATCACAAATGCTTTATCTATCTTTGTTGGCGGTGTATTCCATACCCAATGGCTGGATTAAATACAGGCAAATTCTAAAAAGAAAGTTCAGGCTTGGTTTAAAAATGAATAGTGATTTCTTAAAGGAGGACCAGTGTTTTTAGCTAGATGGGTTAATACATTCCTGTGAAAGAATAACCTCTAACTGTTAAGTGTCATACTGATCTGGTAGAAAAAAGATGCAGTGGCCTTAGGTATAGTGACCAAGTGGATTCCTAAAGTAAGTCCAGAAGAAAAATTGTCACTGAATACAGGTTTTATTTAGCTTTAATAAGTAACTTCACAGTGATTGTGGTTGTTGTCACACTTCTGGATTAGAGGAAGTCTGTAACCCTTTGGACGCTGCTGATATTTTGAGTGACAGAACAAAATCATAGAAGATACTACTGTATTAACTGGTTAGCTGAGTAATGCATAATTGTTTTTGAAATCATGACTAATAGAAGGAGTAATTTTAATAGGATTTGCTGGGGAATAAACAGGAGACCTCAAAGAGAATTATGGAGAGTGAACTTTAAAGGGAATTTTGGAGAGGGAACGAATGTTTAAGACTCATGTTTCAAGAGTTCTAATCTCATCAGCAGAGGAAAGATTAACTGTGGCCTGGGTTTACATGCCCATGCAACTTCACAGAAGACAAAATGAATTGTGCTGACACAAATAAGAAGAATTTAGCTCCTTCTTCCAGTAAGGTGGCCAGCATAGGAGATGATCTTGCCAAAATCCAGTGCAATACTGAAGCTTGCACTTTTTCAGTCTTTCCCTAGCTGGATACTGTTCCACTAGAGGTTTGGTTTCTCAATTTTTATTCATTTTTTTTACTGTGCACTTTCATTATAAGTCTTTGTTTCCAGTTCCATATTTTCTGGAGGCTTTTGAGATCTTCCTAAGCACTTTTGTGAGTCTTTTTATGTATCTCTAGTTACAGTCTGTTTGCTGACTGTTTTGGATGAGTATTTGCAGTTTGGATGAATAGCTGAAGGTGCACCAAATGGCAGCATTCAGAGGTGTTTGACCAAGAATGATTGACAGTGTCTGTAACTACTTATTATGTCAAAGCTTCAGCACACCGATTGATGGGAAATGATGTATAATAAATTAGAATGATCACACATCATTTCCCATCGATTGAAATGCCAAATTCTTTGATGGAGTAATGAGTTATGGCCAATACTACTCACTGTCTTAGTAGGAGATTGATTGCATATCCCTTCATCAATGTGATCAAACAACTAAGGAATCCAAAGTACACATGTAGCACACAAGTTCTGCTGCATTTTCAGTATAATGTGAGAGCAATACCATAAAGTCAGTGTTGCTTCTGTGGTATTATCAGCCTGAGTATATGTGAAACATGAGTAAACATGTAAATGTGGCTAAATTCATTCAATACACTTCAAAGAAAGAAGCTGATTCTCTCTCAGTTTTACGTATCAACAGAAGACTGGGGATGAGTTTAAATTTACCAAAATCAGTTATGCAATAAATTCAAATTTAAAAAGTCCTAACTAATGAAAACTCCATTCTTGTTTTAATTTTTTCTCAATTGCATGTCCTTACAGAAATTAAACTTCATTTGCCCTGACCCAGGAAAGAGTCGGTAGAGCTGTATCTCCAGGCAAGTACAAAGCCTCCACATTAGTAGGGAAAGTTTCTAGCAGTCTACTAAGAATTGTTTTAGAATTTCGTATTTTTCTTCCCTTTGATAAAGCTCTTCATTTCCATCTCCACCTCCACCTATGTATTATTTGTGCTGGCTAGTCCTTCTTTCTCAGGAGAGATACCTCGGTGCAAATGCATGTGTGCACACACACATTGAACAGTATTTGAAAGGCTGCACTGTAGTATCTTGTGCCTATTCCAGTGTGTTACTTCTTATATACTCAGTATTTCAGACATCCAGTTGTGCTTCATGTATGGCAGTACTCTCCATAAGCCAAAAAACCCACCAGAAAGCATTGCCTAACACACAAGATAATGTAGTTGAAGCAATTATGGTCTAGAACAAAAGAAGAATAAGAAGACCTGTTTCTGGAGCGCATGCGTTGAACACAGAAGCCATTTGTTTATTATTTATCTGTGAGAGAATTTGAAAATGAGGAAATGTGGATTTGTTGTGTACTTAAGTGAGTTTCAAATGTTTTATAAATAAATTTCCACTTGAAAGAGTAATATTAAAAGGAGTATTTCTAGATTACAGTTGCACAATAAGGACTGGTCATCAGAGAAACAACAGCAGTATGAGATCAATGGATGGAAGCTGACTTTAGAACAGACACTGTTGCTGGCTTGCCATAGCAGCATGAGGCTTAATGTGGGCCAATTAACCCTACCTGTCACGAAGATTTTGCAGCAGGCAGTCACTTTCAAAGTGCTAGAGCAAGACAGCTACTGGGATTGGGAGCTGGCTAATTTAAGCTCATGAGCATCTACACTGCCCTGCAATCACTACTTTTATAGACCATGGAACCTTTGCAGTGTGAAAGCACTGTGCTCACACTGCAGTACTGAGTCTGCAGGCAAGTGTTTGTACATTGGGAAATGCTGGATCATAGGTTGCTTGTTGATACTTGTGCTTGTCTGTGTATGCATAGTCACTATGGCAGAGCCTTTCATTACCTGATCACCTGCTATCTTTTTCTACCGGCTCCTGAATGCATTCCATGGGTAACAATCATAGACAGCAGCAACTTTTTAATATCTTCTTAGTAGAAAAAGAGAAGCATGTTTCTGTGGTTGTATGGATCCTGGCCCCTGACGAAATTTGAAACTTGAAATCTTGTTCTTGAAATGTGATGAACTTTACGTCTAAATGAGTACGTAGTAGGAAAAGCCTAGGAAGTAGGAAAGGCGTGGTTTGCTTGAACTGTGAGGTAGGTCAGATGGGTACAAAAAAGTGGTCCAAGGCATCTTTCTCTCTCTTCTCCATCCATCCATCCATCCATCCATCCATCCATCCATCCATCCATCCATCCATCCATCCATCCATCCTCCCACCCACTCACCCTGAAAGGGCTGGCTGCCACTGGGGCTTCCAGCATATCATGGGCAGTTTTTCAGTTTCTTTGTCTGGGTATAGACTCAGCTATAGATTACAAACAGCATTGCTTTGCAGATAATCTTTTGACAGTCTGTAATTGCTGACTGCTCAGCAGAGACAGGAAAATCCTTTCTTTCCCAGAAGTTTATAACTATGGAAAACCTTGGCAAAATATACAGGGACGCAGAAAGGAAAGTTCTTTGGGTTAAGAACTTCTTCTTTATCCCAGTTCTGAAGTTTCCTATAGCAGTGACATTGTTAGAGTTTGTTACAGATGCCTCCAGAAAACCTTAATGAAAATAATTCCGATAGCTATTACTGGTGACAATAGGATGAACTAAAAAAGTAGTAATTGTATAATAATTAAAAAATTAACACTGAGAACTGGTTTTTTTAAATCATATAATGTATGTACAAGCACACAAATAACAGAATTTTAAAAATTTTGCTCTGCAAGATGCAAACCCAGTTTTTCACTTGATGCCACTTGCCTTTCGTCCATTTCCTCTGTTAGAAGCCATTATCCTGCTTTCTCATTAGCGCAACAGCAGCACGATGTACACAGTGCATAGTCTGTTCTTGAAAAATATATGCCAACTTTCACATTCCCTTTAATATTATTATCTGTAAGGAAAGACTAAAATATATGGAGGTTGGTGAATGACTGTGCTTTGGTTTTTTATACCATTGTAAGTCACAGCAAAATTTGACCTCAGATGTTTAACTTGCCTCCCATG
Source organism: Cephalopterus ornatus (assembly GCA_013396775.1). Taxonomy (NCBI): domain Eukaryota; kingdom Metazoa; phylum Chordata; class Aves; order Passeriformes; family Cotingidae; genus Cephalopterus; species Cephalopterus ornatus. The sequence goes on along the minus strand of VZRE01003953.1, from coordinate 116,075 downwards.
AAAATCAATGTGTTTGGTGCATCCAAGTTCTCATTTAAATGTACATTGAGACACTGACATACTTTTTATAAAAGTGAATTTTTGACCAAGTACAGTAAATTGTAACAGCTTCTGACCCTGTTACAATAAATACATAATTTATCACAAATACTCTACTAAACCCAATTTTTCTGAAGTATCTCAGAGAGGTAGTTACTTGCTATGCATATGCAGTTGTCACTTTTTAATATTTAAATATCCTGAAGTTTTACTTTTTTGTTCAAAATGGGAAAGGCATCAGCTTTCATAGCTGAATCAAGATCAATGTTAAATAATTACAAATGAAAAAATCATCTGAAGCTATACAACATGTATTTTTATACATTATCTCAGAAGGTCAAAACTAAGATTGAGAAAACACGCATGAATACAAATTGCTTTGCCACATTCAGGTTTCTGTGTGGTTCCTGTAGTTTTTATGGATGATGGAAACAACTCTTCAAACAATAGGGCTGCAGAAAGACAGCAAATTCCAAGGCGTCACACAGCAATGTTTGGTTGTGGAGACTTACCCTGTTACCAGTCTCCCCTTTGCACAAATGCCAGCTCATAGCTGGGATTTCATATTACTGAGAGATACATTACAGGGCTGTGAACTTTGGGATAGAGAAAAATGTATAAAAATCTCATAAGCAGCTAAACTTCAGAAAAAAATTGGGATAAATTTAATTGCAATGATATTATTAAGGTTACCAAAGAAGCCAAAGATCTGATGAGGAAAGCACAGATTAGCCAGGGTAGACCACTGTGTTAGTGAGGCCACACTGGTCTACATACCTTTAACTGCACCTTTGGCATTGCCCACTGGTGTTCCCCATGGAAGCATCAGGAAAACTTTTAGGCAGGGGATATATAATTTTTTCAGGCATTTCAGGTAGTACCAGCTCAGAGAGAGAAAATGCTGAAGTGAATGTTTTAAAATTCATAAATCTGTGATGAAACTGGTTTACCCTTTCATCTGATTCTCTGATTCTTTTCCTGAGAATAAGTCTTGTGTCCTGCCAGCTCTTTATAGAGTACCACAGAGTCTGTAGTGTTTTCTAAGCAATTGCTTGGGAAAGTGTAGAACATTTACAGATGAAACCTCTCAGTTTTCAGTATGCAATAAAACGCACACAGAGAAGTTACGCAAATAACAGTACCTTTAAAAGCATTTTTTCAGTGCTATAATGATGCTCAAATTAATTCCAGTGATTTTATTAGAGATAAAAATTATTGAAAAACATGATTTCTTCTGTGATGCCTCTAAGTCTATACCTAAGTGAAACATTTTTGCTTTAGATTCAGAAATAAAAACTTCTGGCAGTGCTCATCATTAGAATTTTTCCCCTCAGGCTTTGTCTTTATTAGCAGCTTAAGAGTATATTTAGCACTGTCATATGTGAAATCTCTTCTGTTTGCTAAACTAATACGGGATAAAATGTCTTTTTTTACAGTGTTACTCATTCATTATATAAAAATGAAAGAAAGTACTTTAGTGTGTATATAAAACTACTCTCTATTTTTATGACAAAAAGGAGGTGACAATACACATCCCTTAGGCACCCAGGGGTATTATGTAAGAGTCATTAGTGTAATTGATATCCATATAAAGAGTGTTGTATCAAACATGATTAAAATGTGCAATATATTACAGAGATTCCAGTGTTCCAGCTGCTTTGTTATAATCTTTCTTCTGATAGATATGTTTCTGCTTTCTTGTGAAAAAATAAAATTATTTCAGAAAAAAGGATCTTTTCCTTCTTTACCTCAATTTAAGATGTGATTTCTAAAAGGCACGTCTTGGCCTATATATATGATTTTCTCGACTACAATGAGCTGAACATTTACTCATGCAATGAGTATGTCTACTCATGCAATAACAATTTAATCAAGAGAATTCCTTGTTTTATGAAGACTTTTTATTAGGGATCATTTTCACAGACTTCTAATAGGCCTTACCAATTCTCGTACTAGAATAAGATAGTCTCTTGATGACATTCTACACTTTGTCAAGAAAACTAAGCTCAGAAGAATAGGTTTTATGTCTGCTTACACCTCTTTTACACCAGATTGGTAGTGCTGCATTTATTCTCCTGAGAGACAAGGAGGTGTGCATTTCTAGATATGGGTTTTAACTTTGCATTTTTATATTTTTGTTTGTTTGGATTTTTAAAGGAAATGTTACAGTATTTTTCATTTCTAGTTTCAGAGGTTTTTTTAATTTCTAGTTTTTCTAGTTGATGTTACTCTTTGCTCTGAATATTGAAGAAACATCTTCCTTCAATTCCCTTCTTTAAAAGCATTCTCTCAATGCAATTTTTCAGTAAAAATCTGATATTAGAAAGCAACCTTTAAAATAAAAATCCTCCCATTTTCAAATGTTAATCGGGCAGAAGGTGGGCGTCAGATAAGAGACAGCCTGCCTAGAGCTCAAACTTCAGGGGACCATAGTCAGAGGACAAGATTTCCTATGGCAATATCAGTTTCTAATGGATGACCAAGCATGAGTTTTCCACATGCATCTCTGCCCAAAACTTTCCAGTCTCTACAGTGCCAGCCCTGCATGGTTCTGCAGCTCACACTGTCACAGGCCATGCCTTTTAAGAGTCAGGGTTCCCGATACAGCACCACACAAAGCATATTCTTCATTCTCTGTCGAGTTTAGGTTGCAAGATCTTCATTCTTTTCTGTTTGTAAGCACTGAGTTCCCACTGCCAACTGAAAGCACAACGTTTGTGTGACTCTCATCATGTTTCTTGTCACAACCGTCAGTTTTAAATTAAGCCACTGATAATGGTCTTTTCTTGCCATTGCTAAATTAATAATTTCTGACTCTACCGAACTTTACTACATTAGCTGGCATTTTCCAGAACAGGCATCTGTCCCAAACAGAGTATGTCTGATGATTAAGCTCTAGCGCTTAAGTGATTCCCAAGTGCAAGGTTACAAGCAGACAGTTTCTCTTCTGCTTGAAGACTATTCTTGCTTCTTGAAAAGTTGTTTCTTGCCATGGGCGTTGAAATTTGGCAGGGTTATGCTCGTGTGAAAATTTATCGTAAGTATGTTCCTATTTTTGCTATTTCCATTCCTTGAAGAACATGCCATGCTCCAAGCCTGGAAGGATGCTGAACAGGATTGTCCCCACAGCTCCAGGTACAACTGTGGTGCTGGGCACAGGAATTTTCTGTTGGGACACTCCAACAGAACATGGAGAAAAGTGTAAAAATTTGCTGAACTCAGAACTGGTAGCATAAGAAACAGAGGTGAGGAGAAAAAAAAGGAACCTACTGTGGTGGAAATGAGGTTTGAACTGAAAAGGATCGATGTTAAGAAAGGGAATGCAGGAGTAGCATGAACATGTCAGAGCAACAAGGAATAGAATGTGATGGGAGGCAAAAGAACAATAGGTAGTCTTATTGTGAGAAGCTGGAACTTCCTCCCCAAACCTGGGTTTGAACCCAAGAGCCTTGGATTTCTTCTGCTTCTCCCATCAGCAAGTATTTGGCAGAGCGTGTATCTCCTTTGCTCTGCAGGGTGCAGGGTAGGTCAGGGGACTGTGCCCAGCTTCTGGATTTTGCCTTGGTAGGAGAAAAAGCATTCTCTGGCTAATGGAATAAGCCTCAGCTGCTCCACCCATCCTCTTTCCCAGTTCATGTACAGGGATAGGATCGATGGTATTTGCAGTGTGCCAGTTTTAGTTGGGTTTGGTCTGCTAAGGCTGAATTCACGCACACTGTACTGGTTCTTTTTCCAGGATGCACATTCTGAGTACTCAAAATTTCTTGAAGTTTTCCAATTTGCAAAGAAGCTTTATGTAGATTTGCCAGGCATCTGTCATATGATAACAGATATTTCCTGTGTATAAACATACTCAGAAGCTGGAATCGTTGTACTCAAAAACTATGAGGTTACCATGAGAGAGATGATGAAAATGTGACCAGTAGAAAGGAAAACCTGCACAGAGGGAAAATCAGCATCTGCATAGGATGACTGTCAGCAAGAACTTTTGGCACTGCCATGTCTTGTATCTTGTTACTTTTAACTTAGAGTTGTTTAATGGCAAGTGTCCTTATACATTTAGTGCAACCTATTTACCTATACTATCTGTCTGTCTATCTATCTATCTATCTATCTATCTATCTATCTATCTATCTATCTATCTATCTATCTATCTATCTATCTATCTATCTATCTATCTATCTATCTATCTATCTATCTATCTATCTATCGTCTTGTTTGTAATACTACATAAACAGAGAGTTTACTGTAGGAGATGACAGTGGTATAACAGCAACACTTAAAGTATGATCCTTCTTTTATATGAGTGAAGTTATTGATTATAGAGAACCTCTTTTGCAGCCGGCACAGTGACTTTGCTGGTTAGTAATTGTATATATGTTGCAGTTTGCCAAGGACATATGTGATTGCCTGAGAGCCATATTTACCTCTACTCTGGTAACCTAATTTCAAATCTGGTGCTTCTGCTTTGCATTATGAATAGAGTAATACAGCAAAGCTGCACAAGAGTGTGTATGGCAAGAGTGTCAGCTTTTCTTCTTGTGTATTCTGTGTTGAAGCTACTTTATTCATCATGTTTCTTTTTAATCTCAGCCCTAGTCAAATTTATGACAACACTTGTAGGGGTGAAACAAGCAATCTGCAGGTCAGATTCGATGGAGACAGAACTGGGTAAGTGCACTTACTCTCTTGTAAGCCTTTATTAGTGAGCATTTCAAGAAAGAGAAATCCATTCTGGCCAGCTTCATTGCAAATTCTGGACTTACAGTTTTTAGAAGAAACAGAAAATTTCTGTTGGACAGTAGGATGAGTGGTTTATCTTTCAGCAGTGGCTTTCATTCAGACAATATTTCTTTATTTTTTGTTTTGGCCACTTGATTATTACACAAGTGTACAGTTTCCAAGGAAGGACTGGTTTTCTTGTGTTTTTAAGCAGGAAGCAACCATGAAATCTTGTCTATACTGATGCTAGTGCATGCTCCTCTCAGGATTCTGATTGCTTTGGACACACAATAGGAAGTGCATGTCCAGATGGGCGCTTTGAGAATCAGCTTGTCCCTGTGTTAGGTGATGTACCTTTCACATTTGAGGAAAGCCTGAGCTTCACATGCATGAAAGTGTACACTCGCTCTGCACTTAGAAATCAGGTTTTGAGAATAAAACAAACTCGAATTAAATTGGTTTCATTTTGAAAAGTCAAACCCCATAAGACTTTAATACTTGGGTGTATGCTGATGAAATACCATGACTCTAAAGACTATTAATATTCATGGAAGTCTGAAATAATTCATGACTTTCTGGAGTAATGTTAGATGATGTACGATGGTAAACAGTATCATTTACACTGAACCTTAAAAATTATTGACAAAGACAAGTTCCTAAACACTGGCTAAACCTTGTATTTGTTGTTATGATTTCTTGGTTTTATACTTCAAGCAGATTTTCAATTAACTCCACTGTATTCAGAGTAATTATTCATTTATTATAGTCAGTTTAGATACGGTAAAGATTAAAGGAGTAAAACAAATCATTTCAGTGACAGAGGCTAGTGATACATTGTTATTATTCCGATTTCTTTGCCTCTTGCGTAAGGAAGATTTATAGCATCCGTTTTTGAGTGATTCCTTGTTAGCATATATTTTTATAGATATTTATTTGCTAAAATAAAGTATTTCGATAAAGTAGGAAGCTATCTTCCTCTCTCCCCATTCCTTTAGAAAATACAAGCATTCCTAGAATAAAAGAAAAGGACTGTAGATTTGAACAGCACACTTATTATACATGCAGTAAAATGTGCTTGTCTATTAATAAAAAAAATACATAATATGATGCACCGCTGTTCTAAGATAACTACATGTGTTCGATGTTGAGAAATTAATGGCACGGAGCAGATGCCTTCAGTCATCTAGGAAGTGTGGTTTCCCAGAGTACTGCAACTGCATGCCCTGCAGTGTGTCATCTCTCTTATAAAGGGGTTTTACATGTTTATAAAAGTGTGTTAAACATTGGTAAAGTTTATTTTATGCATTATGCATAAAAGTTCTCATTAGGATTTAACAAAGCAGCTTGCAGAGAAAGATTACAAATAAAATCTCTGTATACAAAAATGATTTGGATGGTTTAGCTAGATGGTTCTGACTAAAAAAAATTAACATTTCACTTACTGTTCTCAAACATTCAGAGAAAGGAGAAAAACAGCACTAACTGAAAAGATTGAAATATATGTTGTTATAGCAGTGCCTAGTAGGATCGCTATTACAGAGGTTATTTTAGTATTTCCATTATAAATCCTCTTTATTCGGTGTAATATCATGGTAATTTCAAATCACATTTGGCTTTAACATGGCAAATAATCTGTCAACAGAAAAATTCAGTTCATTTATATGTATATGTGCATTTATTCTTACATGTGCACAGACTATATCATGTTCACACACGGCTGATGTATAGATTTAAAAATAAGCAATGATTGTAAAGCTACTCTGTTTTTGGTCCAGTTTTCCTAACCATCAATTTAAAGGAGATTACAGATTGGATTTTCAGAAGCACTTAGCATTGCCTTAAATGGTTACATTTAAGTTAATGGTAAAATTCCTATGACTTAAATTGCAAAAAGTTAAGTCAGTGCTGTTGAAAGTCTCACTCCATGCTTTCTCCAGCTGTTTTTAGCGGTGTAGCTCTAGGTGTGTGGTGTGACACACTTATGGGCATAGTAACATTTTAGTGGAACTTCAAGGAGGTTATTCAGAGCTCTTTTGTTCCTCTGAATGTTCCCTGATGAGATAAAAAGCCTAAAGCACTAATCTAGACACCTATATTAGATGTTTAATTGATTCAGTTGGGGGAAATTGTTTTTCTCTTTAAAAACAAAGTTGAAAGGATCTAAGTTGTTGGATCTAAATAAAGAGAAAAGACCCATTAGGAAATGAAGGATGCCACAAATAAACAACATTGATGAATGTCATGACTGCAGTTATATGGCAGTAATATGAGAGCTGGAGGTATCAATAAGCTTATAGAAGAAATTTGCTGACAAATAATAAAAAGACACACTTTTGGCATCCATACTTTTATTTTTATGATGCTGTATGTTCTGGTATTTTTCCAGGGATACCTCCCTTTTTGCTGTATTTTCCTCACTCACAAGCATTTGTGCCTCGTTAAGACATTATCTGTCTTAACAAAATAGTATTTATATACTTTTTGCAAATCAGAACAGAACTTCTCCAAATATCAGGGAACTGGAGCACCTCTGTATGAGACGGGCTGAGAGAGTTGGGGTTTTTTAGCCTGGAGAAGAGAAGGTTCTGGGGACGCCTTATAGCACCTTCAAGTACCTAAAGGGGGCCTACAAGAGAGCAGGAGAGGGGCTTTTTACAAGGGCATGTAGTGATAGGACAAGGGGAAATGGCTTTAAACTGAGTTTGTAATCTTGCCTAATATAGGACACTCTGAAAGCTCTGGGTTTGACTTTCTACTTCTTGAATGGAAGACTCTCTTCTGTCCCTTGTGTCTCTCTCCTTGGTTGGCTGCAGTGAAATAAAGAGCCCAGGTCAGTTTTCCTTCTACACATTGCAAGTTTAAAATGATCTATGAAATTAATTAATGCAACTTTATGTTTCCTTTGTATCCTAAAGCATATTGCATCAGAACTCAATATTTCACATTGTGCTCTGTTGCAAAGATTAAAAACATTACTTGGGTAAACTTCAAAGCAAGAAATTGAGAGAAAATATTCGCTACTCAAGAGACTATTGAAATACAGTTATCACAGGGCCAAATGGCCTGGCACTGAGAGAGGCTCATGAGGTTTTTTTACCTTTAGAACACCATTCGTATCTGATCTGAACTGACTACTAGCTAAACCTCATCCTAACTTAGTTAGGCTCATCTGAACTGCTCTGTGGCCTGCAGCAAGCATTCAAATCCAGTGTTCAAGTCCAGTTTCTGCCACTGTTCAAGCCCAACTGCTTCACTGGCTTCTTATCATTGGCCACTCCTTGCACTTTCCCAGCTATGAGACATTCCAGGATTTTCTGGGATCCCAAATATAATTAGTAGCAAGGGCTATATGGTTTATGATTTTTGTGGGATGCCAGATTGCTGTGAATTTCCGTGGAGCTGGTTGTCTGTCATTCTGCAGAGAACTGTTGATCCTCAGAAAGTGCCATTCTGGCTACTTTGCTTACTTTTTACAACAAAATGTGCCTGCTGGAACTAGAATTTTAGGTACCTTTCAGGAAAGTCTGACCTGCAGGACTAGGGAACAGTGGTGTCTCTATCACAGAACCTTTCATTATCCTGACCAAGTACAAAAGTACAAACCTTTCATTATCCTGACCAAGTATGCAAAAGGACACATCTTCACCATCCGTGCAATCATTTGTTCTTTTTGTGCTGCTATCAAGAGACCAAGTAGGGGAGGAAATTTACTTCATGTGTTTCTCTTTTCGTGTTTTCTCAACAAGAAATTACAATGCTTGGTAAATAGAACAGGTCCTTTATATTCATTATGGACTATTGTGTGAAAATGCTTTGCTGACTTCAGAGGAAACCCCATAAATTTGTTAGATGTGTTTTGCTAAGTGTATATTTGACCCAGAGTGAAAATTGTTACTACAGAAGAGATTTCTGAAGAATAAATGTGAGTTATATGTTATTTCAGCTATGGATATTGCAATTTGGGTGGCTGTTTGATCTGACCCATAACATAATAAATGAGCATGTGCATGTTAAAATGACACAGGCTCAGCAGGCCGGGATGAACAACGCAGATAGACTGTGCTAGTACTTGTTACCTGTAGGAAGTTTAATTTTCTTGTTTCTCCACCCCCTACAGAATATAGTGCCCTGCTTTGTTTCTCAGTGTATATGAAATAATGATGGTTTAGTAAACCATTTATGGTATTTTTTGTATGATTTAGGATGGAATTTCATATGCTTTTTAGATCAACACTTGGCACAATAAAAAAACAATGGGGGATTTTTCTTTGCTTTTCTAATTTCTTGACCCTTGAGATTGCTGAAGGAAAAAACAGTCTCTAGTATAAATAGAGATAACAGCAACAAATTGAGTAACAGCTGCTGAAGAACTGCTCCAGTAACCATGCTGAAGAGATCTTTCATGTTCTTGCTGTGTTTCTTCTTTGGCCTGTTCTGCATAGTACTCATGCACTGAGATCAGGTGATCCAAGTTTTGTAGTGTTCTGAGGGGCTGCTGGTGACAAGGGCATTTTCAGCCATGTATTGAGATAGTCTTTATGTCCCTTTTGCACTGCTGGCACAATACAAAAGGAATGTAAAAATATCTGAAAGGGATGTTATTTTGGTCTGGTTTTCATAAACCAGAATTGCATTCTCTGCTTTAACTATTTTATCTTTATTTTTCATTTCTTAGTTCTTCTGCTAATCAGAGATTTTTGTGTTTTGCAAAAGAGAGGAACTTGCAGCAATCAGTGTTGTGTCTTGCAACATCTCTTCTTTGTAAAGTAGAATTATTGCCTAACAAAAAGCAGAGATTGCCCTCAAATACTATAGGCTAGGACATCAGCGGTCAAATGAGGTCTTGGCAGCTTGCTGTAGAACAGGCTGCCTAAAATTCTGGATAATTTATCTCCCCCAGTGCCCCTCATCTTGTAAAAGTTCCAGTGATCCTTACAGACCCCAAAACCCACAAGGAAATAGGTTGGTAAAAAATCCAAACATGAGTACATTATGCAATTGTTGGGCATTAATTTTGATAATATTATAATCACCTTTCTGATTGCGCCACAATAAATAGAGACTCAGAGTCAAAAATAGCAAAATCTATTTTTTCCTGTCTTTGCAGGCATGGATGTGTGAGAATGATTTCTTTATAGAAACTCACAATTAAGGGGAGGAAGTGATGAGGTGAAAATGGGCAGATACTGATTTGGCATCAGAGGGTATGGTTTTTAACACTGAAATACTGCTTTTCATTTGATGTTCAAGAATAACATTTTTTTGGAGGGGAACTAACACTGTGTAACTCAAGTTAATACATGTAAGTATGTCTTAAATTGTGCTCCGGTAAAACAAACGTTAACTGTGTTTACATTTGCAGCTAGTGGTATTAGTAACAAGGTGAAGACAAAGTGCAGCTCTTCTGATCAGAGAACAAACCATATTCGCAGAGAACAGAAAGATAGTTGTGGGCTCATGATTCTGTCATAACTGGTGTATTGTGCCCCTGAAACAGTAGTTTTGGTTCCACAGACCGTTTCCATCAGCATATTTAGTGAGAGACATCTTGCCTGCTTCCATATCCTTCCTTTTATGGGCAAAAAAATAAAAAAGGAATCCAATACACGGACAAAAGAAGCTGCAGCTAAAATGTGGTTCTCTTGACTTTTTCCCGGCAGAACCTGTGAGCTAAACACTGCTGGATCAGTCTAGGGTGACCCATGGACAGATTTCAGATTAGTATGTGCTTCTTAAACCCAGGAGTTGTTGAACTTTAAGGAGACAGCTATTGTGTCTCTTTCCACAGACTGAATATGACTTTCTGTACCGTAGGAGCACAATTAGCTTAAATGTATTACAATGAACTGCACACTGGGAATATTACAGGCTTTTGCTTTGTATCTAGTAGGTGACATAAATGCTAAGCTATCTGTTGAATTAAATAGGGTTAGGACTGCCTCCTGGTTTATATTACAGATCACCTACCTGATGTTAAAACACAGAAATCAGTAGCAGCATGAATGACTCGGTGAGCAGAGTTGCTATTAAAGCATTAATGGCTTCTACCTGTAATCCATATTACACGATGATGAGAAAAGAGATTAATGAAAACAATCAATGGTAATTTCTGTGCTTTTACTAAATAAGAATCAATTTATAGTTTTGGTGTTGAAATCAAAGCAATGTTAAGTCTTAAACTAGAACCAAAGTTGATGGTATTTGGATGACTTTCTCTGCATGTTGGTCTCTTAATCCACTTGAAGTGCCTTCCAAGGCTGGAAAATTTTTCAAATGAGTCAAGTTCTCTATAGCATGTTACTTTTTTTTAAGGAAAACAAATACCTAGTTATTATAACAGCAAGAGCACCTGTCTTGGAAGTAGCTGATACTACTTCTCTGTCTGTAATCTGCAGTAAGATCATTCTAGATTTCAAGAAAAATGCCGCAGAAATCTATTTCTTATTTAATTTCTACTGTTCTTTCGAACGGCAGTTTGCAGAATGCATCTGGGTGTACAGCTAATGACCCATGAGCAATAAGCAACTGTTTAAGTAAAATGCACTATGAAAAAGCTTTTACCAAACAGCATTTTAATATTTTAAATAGATTTTCCATTGCAGGCTCTTTGTAACTGGATTAGTTCTCTGATGTGTTCTGACAGAGCTGTTGTTAGGGATACTCCATTAACTTTGTCTGTCATCTTATTTTCCCCAGTATCCGGCATAACACCCTTATATTTCATAATTTGTATTGCTATCAGTGCTGATTTGTAAATGTGCAAATTATAATTAACAACGGCCACTACTTCTATTAAATATTAAATCATTCTTGCAGCCTGTATTTTCCACAGCAGATGGAGCCCTGTGGTATGCAAATAGAATTTCCTTAAGTAGTCAGCAGTTTTTACCAAAATTTTGGCTTTAAAAATGCCTTCTTTTTTTGTTTGCTTTATGTTTTCTGTGGCATTTAGGATAATATTTATTCACTGCAGATTCTCTTTCTCCCCATAAGAATTTCATGGACTATTACATTCTAGCACTGAGGTTTTGTTTCACTTCATTAATAGCTCCTTAATCATATAGCTTGCTTGTAAAGTACAAATGCTTGTTATTTGTACTTATGCTGCAGTATTGCATAAGAGGCATTTAGTTATATTTTAATACGTATAGCAGAAGCAGAAATGCTGGGTACACCAACATAGTTTTTAATTTGAAAACCAATTTATGTGCGCAGTTTTTTTCCCCAGAATAAGCAAAAGCATTTATGGTTTTATATTGTGTCTTAAACATTCCATTAAATGTCATCAGCTGATTCAGGAAAATGTATTGCAAAATTACTAGAGAACTGTAAAATGTGTAAATGTAATGAATGCTCAGGACACAGAAGGGATTGAAAGTCCAACATTTATCAGATAACTATAAAACAGCAAGAAACATTGATAGAACATTACTTTTTCTAATGTGTAATACCTTAAGCATGAAACTTTTATTTTTGGTGTTTACTGCTGTGCTGTTTTATTAAAGAACACTGATCCAGAGTTAACATTCATTTCTAATACTGAGAGGAATCTGAAAGGCAAGCAGCATCATTCAGGAAATGATTTCACTGCCCACCCGAGCAATTTCAAATGAAGATTTTTCAAATGATCGACTCTGAGACTGTATCCTAAATAAAGGCATCCCAGTTTTTTTCCACATTTTTAAATGGACACAGGAACATAGAGCTCAAGGACATTAACTGCCACATTAACCAAAGAGTAATGAAAACTTCTTTGAATGAACATTTCAGTGAGCTGAAATGGCTTCAGTGATATAGAAATGAATTGCAACAAGTTAGGGTCTTGTCTTCCTGATGTTTTAGTAGGAGTTGGAATTAGTATGCTAAATGGGATCAGCAACAGTAAGCAAAGGGATTGGAGTATCCTGGAGTCCATGCTGTGAACCCACATTGACAGTGTGATACCTCTAATAACACTGCGGTACCATTTAACCAAAAGTATTGGTGTGTTTTAAAACTGAAGTTTTAAGTGATGCTGACATGGAATTCTGGGCTCTATTGCCAGCCAGTCTGGGTGGGAGCAGCTCTGGCCACTCATATACCTCTATCAAGAAGGTACTTTTTAGGTGTATTCCATAGTAGGAGGAATTCAGATAACAGGGCAGGACCTCATGCTAACCATTTGGGAACAGTTATTGTAATTTAAAAGATATTATTTGCACAAAGAGACAGTAAAAGACATGCTTCCTGTTCATGCAGGTACATCAGCTTTATTGTTAGTGTTAAGAAGAAATGTGACTTGAAGGATGCTGCTGGGTTGGTATCTTCAAAAAGGGAGGGTAAGTTTTAAAAAGTGAGCAGCAAGCAGAATAGCTGTAGGTGAGCTTCTGTTTGACAACCACACCACAGCATGCAGAAGAGCACAGACAGACTTTAAACCAGTGGAAGTACTGAGAGCAGTCAGCTTGTGGCAGCCTGGAATTGTGTATGGGTTGACTTACATGTTAACCAGGTGACTTAGTGTCCACAGAACTTGGGCTTGATAGAATGGCATATATCAGCTTTTTCAAGAGCCTTCAGTCTACGCTTTCCCAGAAATCTGATTTTACATGCGGAGGATAATCTTGATGTTTTCATGTAATTTCTTAATGCAAAGGGAGGTTCAAGGAGGCAGAAATTTGACCAATTTATTGAAATGAAAAGTGTCCATGTACATTTAAGTATTACAGAAAGTTGAGTTTCAGAAAAATTTCAACCAGAGTCAGGGTAATATTTGATGTGTACAATGTATTCACTGAAATATCTAAAGCATGTCCTTTTGAAAGGAACTTCACAGGAACTTTCAAAGAATGTGCACTACAGAAACTTTTGTGCTGTGCCTAGGAAATAGTTGTATCCTTGTCTTGATCTCCTTTTAATGTCACACTGCAACTGCTGTTCCTCACATGCACAGCATGGAACTAATCCCTCCCCCGCCTTGAACTCTAGAACTACTGGCTGGTAGTTCGACTCTGTCTGCACAGCTTTGCCCCTTGGCTTTTGGTGTCAGCCCTGCTCTTTAAGTCCACCTGTTTAGAGTTGTCAGCTTTTGTAAAATGGACCTGATGATTTTCATGTGTGTAGGACACTTTATACTGATGATTTGGTGCGTTTCAGTGTAATATATAATTGATGAAGATGTTGGACTGTACATAGATACAACCTTCCAGCTAACTCCCCTCCCTCTGAAGCCAGAGTTCTGGTATGCAATACCTCTGAAAATCTGACATGTAGTGGCTAATGAAAGAGTTTACTGGCAATTGAACATCTCTTAGTATCAGATAAAAAGAAGACATTAGGGAAGAGAGCCTACTTTCTTGAGGGTCAGAAACACAGCTGAGTCAAAGCCATTAGATTATTCCTATTTAGAGTCATAGGAAATCCTCTCTGGAGAAGCTAAGGAAAAATGAGTATATTTCAGTCATTGATATCCCACTTAAGCCTTGTTTAGAGTCTGTCTAAGGAGGAACTAATATTTTGTCTGTGAAACTGTAGTATTTTTCTTCTCTAGGAGTAGCTAGTGGAGAGTATTTTAATGATGTTGAACACTTTAAATGGCTATATTTCTTCATTCCTTTAATGAAATCTCACTCTTCACAATGTGGGAGATTTGGATGTTATAAATTCTCCAGGAAGCACTCTTTAAATACCGATGTGTGTATCTTTTAGGCTTAAAATAAAAACATTGGTAAGGGTTTTGTATCACTACCCTTGAAATCAGTCGGTGTTTTTTGGGAAATACTCAGTTATGTGGGATCAGCAATCTACAGAAATCTACAATGAGGAGAAAGAGAAGCAGGACCCCTAAGCATCCATTCCCCCTGCCCCCAGCTCCTCAGTCCTGAGACTCTGTTCATTCTTGGCTGTACAGTGATTGGAAAAGCTTAGAAAAATTAGGAAAGCTCTTAACAGTTGTGGGTAGTAGTGAGTGTAAGAGAAGATGGTCATTCCACATGGCCAGTTCCGCACCGGAGATTCCCGGTCTTAGTTAGGAGCCTCAAAAACTCAACATTAGATCTCCTGTTTGCAACTGGACCCCAAAGGGTCATGTCTGTAGTGTGTCATACTGTGCCTCCACATCCTTGTCTGTTCTTATTCTAATATAAGAACTTTGCTTCTCTGCACAGAATAAAATGATGGCAGTGTTTTGGCTTCCTTCCATCTTGCAAAGCAAATTCATTTGTTAGTCTTCTATCTCTAAATTAATGTATATTGGAAAGGAGAGCAGGCTGTAGACTTCCAGCTGTTTTCCAAGTATATGTTTGCAGTCCTGTTGTACCTTTGCATGACCAAAAAAATGGAATATCTGGGGGAATAAGCTGGTGCCACAATATTTAGAATTCTGGGACTCATAGAGTAGACCAGAGCAGATCTAAACATAAATGTCTTAAATTTTTGAGTTTTACAGCTAAATCAAATACAATTGAAATGAAGACCTACTGAAATGAGGTACAGTATAAAAACATTTCATTAGACTGCATCAAACCATAATACAGCTAACATGGTATGTGGGATTCTGATCTCCAAGGCTGAAATTCTTTGTTTTTGTAACTATAGTAATAAAAGCATAAAAGATGACATAAAGATGCTATTTACAAACAGGACAATTTTATAGTGGTGTGGAATTTTGCACCTGGTTGTTATTCAGTGAATATGAACTTCAAATTGTCACCTTACCCTGAGAAGTAAAGAGTGAAATTTAAGTGCCTAAGCAAAGCGCATCCATAATATCAGTCATGTGAAATGTTCTGAACTGTAGACAAACTGTTCATTGCTTTCATGTCGGTTAAAGCTACGGGTTTGTTCTAAGTGACAATGGTAATGAACTGTGTGGAGACTCAGAAGACTTTACAAGGACAGAACCTTATTATTCCTTGCCTTGGACATACTATTTGAAGAATTTCTAAAGTGGCCTAGATCTTGATCAGGAATTTTCAAATTTGAGAATCTCTGAGCTCTACTTAAGGAGCGTGGTTGATGCATCTGTGGTAAATTTTATCATACAGCATTTTTGTTTAATTAGATTGTGAACTCTCAATGACTTCCTGAGAGTAAATTTTCTTGAGAGGAGAATTAGAAAACATTAGATGAGGAAAAGGACTTGAGAATACTTGTCCAGAAGAGATTGATAAGAGCATAACTAGGACAGCTGTGAGCTGTGCTTTAAAATTGTAAATGATGCTAGTAAGTGATTTTCACTTCTGATTTTAAATAGTCTCAGAAATTGTCTTCTACCAAAGCTTCTTTGAATTAAATTTTTTTTAGTAATCAGAACCACTGTATGTGAAGCATTTTGGAGCTCATTACATACGAGGAGAGTGTGAGAGTTGAATTTGCTCAACTTTAAGAAGGGAAGGCTAAGGGGATATCTTGCTGCTGTCTACAGGTACTCAGTGGGAGAATACTAAAATACTAGAAATTCTGTATAATTTTTGAATGCATTTTAATTAAGGCAACATCAGTTTACAATTCTTTACCTTTGAAAGAACTCACATCTGATGAAAAGGCAGATGTTGGGAGACAGAGCAGTCAAAAGATTTTTGGAGGGTGGCAGGAATAACTTCTTTGTACAGGTATTGTAAGGACCAGCTGGAGTGATTCACAGCTGGATCTGCTGCTGTCCATAATTAAGGTTTGGTTGAGGATATGGTAGTTGGTGGTAGCCTTGTCTGTAATGACCATGATAGAATGGAGTTCAGTATCCTGAGAGAAAGGAGGAAGGAGAGTGACAGAGTGAAGTCTCTGGACCTCATGAGAGTCAACTTGGACTGGTTAAGGAAACTAGTGGTCAGATCCCATGGGAGGCAGCTCTGAAGGGGAAACACGCCCAGCAAAGGTGGCAGGTTTTTAAGGACAGTATCATCCAAGCACGAGAGCATCCATCCCAATACTCAGAAGAATAAGTGGATGTATTGGCTAAGTAGGGAGCTAATGGCAGAGGTCCAAAGTGCAGATGTAAACCCCTGGGGATGTATGCATGGGGTTTTTTAAGAGAATAACACATAGACTATTCTGGCATAGTGGAAAATAATAGTCCCACTAATTGGAAGGGTCTGTCCAAACTCTTTGGTCTCTGGTGGACAATTTCTGTGAAGTCTGTAGAGAAACTTGGCACTTTAGTTTCTCTGATGATGTCTCTGCAACATATCAGTCTGTTATTCCTTAATTTTGTTTGCTTACTAAGAGCTATATGTCTGCACCGTGAAATAGTAGGTAATGCAAAAATGACAGAGGCTGCATTTCTTCCGGGCCAGAAGGAGAACTACAGCGATATGGGGCCACTAAAAAGCCCTACTGCTGTGCAGAGTTCTTACACGTGCACAACTGCATTGCCATTGTTTTAAAGCTCCTGTATTTTGAGCCTTTACAACACACTCTGCATATTGTTGAAAGCCAGTTGCACTTTATGTTTTTGCTTTGACTGCTTGACACTGCTGGTGTTGTCAGCCAAGCGACTTGCACTCCTAGCTTGCTAGCATTAGGAAGACATAAAGTATATGTGACAAATCCTGTAGGCCAAATACACGCTGATGGCACTGTTCAAGCTGAGTCGTAAGTGCTTTGCTAAAACAAGCAGGATTTGGCCCTACTTGCCCTTGGTACTAATCTTGTCCCCTACTCACTGAACGTTATATGGAATGTAAATGATTTATTTCCATTCATCAAATTTACAAGGTATGCTTGTATCTGTGAAACAGATTTTTAAAAAAGATATAGCACAGTTCATAATCTGTATTAAAAAAAGGAAAAGCATCCATGTATTAGGCCATCAAGAGTCAAAAGCATAATTTGAAATGATAAACGTATCCATTTTAAGTTACACATTACTTTGCATAGTTAATATCACTATAATTAGTCATAGTTCCTGTAATTTATTGAAAAAGATGCTCAGCCCCTCTAGTGTACTACAGTGATGAATGTTGGAAGTGTAACTTTGGAAGCAGAAATCAAGAAAATTAGTAACAGTTGGAGAATTAGCATGTAAATCAATAATATCCTTTCTCTTGCATCTTGAAAACTGAGGGTATACATCACACACTGCATAACGAAAGGGAGGGTAGAAGTTAGAATTGTAACCTCCTTTACATTACTAGGTCTGCTGTTACTGCAAGAGCTGTTTAAAATAATTTCAAACGTTAGAGTAAATCTCTAGTAAATATTTAAACTATGTATAACTAGTCACAAATAAATTAAGCTGATTTTATGCATTCTCTCTAATTAGAAGGGCACAGCATTTGTTGAAACGTGATTAGTATTATTCATTAAGCAAAAAATTCTCATTTGTATCTTATTATCACTATTCTGCATAAACCAACACAATTTGTCATGAACTCCCTCATTTGCTGTATCCTCAAAAAGCAGATTATGCTTATTTTTCATTTGGACAGTGGAAAATCAAGCCAGGTGTTTGGCAGCACCAGAGTGTTCAGGTGTAACTGTGCCAGTGATGGTACATTACTAGCAGCGTGGATGAAGAATGAGGCATGGAGAATCTTGGGACTGAGGTGCCTCGAGGCCCATCCCTTTAGAGTGGTCCTGCTGATGAGACAGGTGGTGTTGTATAGGACTGAAAAAAAAGAGAGAAACTTTTTTGTAAAGTCAGCCTTTCACCTTCAAGTGGAAATGAGAGGTGCTTTCACATAGCTGCTGCTGCACTGATGTACTTGGACATGTTTGTGACTAAAGTCTCTGTGGTAGATACTTTTTGTCTTAAAGTTTATTAAAGCTGCAAAGGCCATTTGGTGCACAAATGTCTCTGTCACTGTCACTGTCTGAGAGGGATCGGTACAATATGGCATGGGCACTGCACCGGACACAAATATTTAAATGTTACCTTGATTGTAGCATATTATGCAGGATGGCTAGTTCATTGTATGCATATTCTTCCCCTTCTTTCCTCTTATTTCTTTGTAAGCTTTGAAGAACATCTCGTTACGTATGCCATATTTGATTCTGCCCTTGTTCACATGCGTGTAAACTATCAGTAACGCTGCTGAGCTCAGTGGTGCTGAGGCAGTGTAGGGTGGATTGGAACAGAGTAGAAGGCTTTCTACATCAGCTCACTGATGTTATGGATTAAAAACCATGTGAGCCTTGTGTTCCATCTGCAAGGAAACAGGACAAGAACAGTTTTGGCTGCATAGACAGCTAGATCCAGCCACTCTGGATGGCTGACTGTTTGAATTTTTCACTGTTTTCTTAAACTTAGGTGGTGGTGAGTGGCCCAGTAAGTTCTACACAGCACAGTAAATGGTGCCCCTCAGAGTACGTGGGAGCATGGGAAGTGATAGACCCATGTATTAGTTCTTTACAGCT
This sequence comes from Cephalopterus ornatus, assembly GCA_013396775.1. Taxonomy (NCBI): domain Eukaryota; kingdom Metazoa; phylum Chordata; class Aves; order Passeriformes; family Cotingidae; genus Cephalopterus; species Cephalopterus ornatus. The sequence continues at coordinate 96,980 of VZRE01003953.1, read as the reverse complement.
CCCTTTCTTGCCTTTGGCAGTAAGTTGCTTCTTTATCAAACTGGACTCTCACAGAAATTTTACATGGGATCTGATGTCTGATCTTACATTTGAAGCAAGGAAACAATGAGACAGCCCTGTCTATGTTATAATACGGAAATATATTGACACTCTTGCAAGAGATATGACATGAAATTTTCATCCCAAGATCAAAGCAGAGGAAAAGTGCTATTTCCAACATAAGCCAATAGCAGTGAAAAGTCCTATGCAGAATAATAGTGAAAAGGAAGGACTTTGCATATGGCCATGCTAAAATAATGAAGGCATAGTTACAAACAGAAACACCACATCTTGCCACTTGAAAATTCGTTAATATTATATATCTTTGCCATTGCTCATCCATATCTTGTCTATGAGTTACTATGACTAGTTTATTCCATTTTACTGAATATGTACTTGTGAGTTACAAATCCAGACTATGAATAGCTTAAAGAGCTAGGAAGAGAAACAATTACATTTTCTTTCTCTCTAACATGCAATTTTAATTTTCATAATTCTATAAAAACGTATCCCCACAATGCAGGCCTGCCAGGAGGCCTGAAATCTGCAGGCTATGGCCTCTCGGGCACTTTTCCAATGACTCATTTTTAATTTTAAAGAAGCATTATCTCTAGCTAGTAAATTAACAACAGCCTATAGTGCACACACACTGTCATCCATCTGCTTAAGGCTCTTGTCATTTGACACCAGTCTTGTATCTATAGACTTCATCTGGTATTCAAAAGCTATCAACCCTGCCTCCAAGATAGCCCACCTTCTGGCTCCGGGCTAGAAGAGTGACTCTCCATTTCCAGTTCTAATGAACACATAGCTAGCAGCAGTTTTTCCGTTAAGGATCTGGTCTTCTTAGAAAACAGACAGTGTTGGAGTTACTTGGATCCAGAAGTGCATGGAAAGTGTTTGTAAAACAGACTGAACTATTTGAAGAGTGTTCCTTAGGCTGCCTGACTTCTGTTTCTGCACTTTTTCTGTCAAGCAGAACACTCAGTGTTACCTCCTGCTTGCAGTACATTGGACATTAGTGTTTATGCCACTGCATTTTTGAGGTGTGGAACATGCTAACAGATTCAATTCTTTATGATATCTTTTAAATTATCAACATCATTTCAAGGGAGTTTGGAAAAATACAGGTAATGTCAAAAATCTCACGACTGGTATGAATCCCTCAAAGGAGAGAAAGCCATGTACATTAGTATATCCAAACATCATATGGCTGGAGAGGAGCAACAATATCACAGTTTCTAAATTTTATGTAATTTCAAATTTGGCTGCAAGTGAGGTAATTTGTATTCTTGCAAATAATTTCTACATAGTCTGAGGTCTGTTGTAAAGAAGTGATAAGGATTTAACAGGGAATTATGTCTTCTTGACGAGCTTCAGTCATCCCAGGATAGAATAAGTTCTCAACACCTATTGCTTAATCAAGGTTAGGGAACTTATTCCAAGAGCAATTGAAGAAAAGGGGCTTTTGTTCTAGACCCAAAGGAAATAATTTTTTTAGATTTTCTTTTCCAGATTATGGTACATGTAGCTGTCATGGACATAAGTGAGAAGAACTGACACAAGTTATACGAAGTTGTAGTTAGGGATGAAACATAAGTGATATCATAATTTAAAAAATAAGGAAGGCAGGGAAGGTAGTTTATCATTTTATTTTCCCTCTTCCCTTAAGCTTGGAAAGGTCCATCTAGGCCATTTGTTTGTGATTTTTTTGGTCTGATAATCCATGCTGTGAAAAAATTATCTGGTTTGATGGGGCTTGTTTTCACTGCATATCTCACAAGAAGTCTCTTTTATTCATGTGTCGTTCCACAGGGTTGTGGTGTCGCGGTACTTGCAAGAAAACAGAGCTCTAAAGGACATGATCAATGGCAGTAACTGTGCTTTTGCTGACTGTGGAAAGTACCCACACTACTTTAACAAACAAGTAATTATGCTTTAACTTGCAATAGACCCAGAAAAATATTCACATCTGTTCAGTTGAGGAGTGAGGCTGAGAGAGAACCAAGAGACTTAAGGAAATCAGGCTATTCTAAACCTTGGTGTGAAAATAGTGTAGTCCCATTTGTGTGAACTCCTGCTGATGACCTGTGTCTTGTTTCACAGATTTAAGGTTTTAGCACTCTGCTGTCAATCAGCAATATTTTTTGCTGAGTTATCTTTGAGAAAAGGAGTCTTTAACTAGTATTTGTGAGACTTTAATTCCTTTTGAATAGAAAGCCTCAAGTTATTTTGAGGAATATGGTGACAATTTAACAAAAGTAACGTCAACTATATATATTATTTAATAACATTCTCATGTGTCATTTTCTTGTAATTTCTATGAAGAATACAAGCAATGTCTTTAAAATAGTTTTTAAAATGTATTTTAAAATTGTGTGTGCATCAAATATGAAAATGCCCTAGATTAATAAACATTTCAGATTATTTTTGATTATTATTTATTTAATTTTATTTCTGTTGAGTAGTGTTATATCAAATGTTTAAATTCAGTACATAATGAAATAACTTAAAATAAAAAGCTCCTTCTGCTCAGTCTTTGTAATATGTGACAGAGAAATGGCTGTTGATTTTTGCTTTTAAAGAAAATAAGATTTGTATGTAAACAATTTAAAATAAAGCATGTAATTTGCTTCCAATTATATATTATATAAAGCATTGGTAATGGAAGCAAATTAGGCATGATTTTTATTTATACATTATCAATTGGGAAAATTGGCCCTTCACCAAACATAGCCCTCACTCTGCAAACATTTGTTTACCTCCTTACCTTTAGGCATCTAATTAATCCTCCTGAAGTCAGGGGGACAAATTCTGTGATTACAGTTTACCAGCCATAACTGTCTACAGGTTTGGAGGTCAAACAGAGACTTAAACCTGCCCTGGAAAGCATACAGAGAAAATGCAATAGGGTGCCAAGGCGACATTGGGATTGCAGAGCACTGTGCAATACTTCCTTGCCAAATACATTGTGAATTTGTCACACTTGGCTTTTGGTTGTGAAGGCTGAATAGTTGTCCAGTACCCTTCCCTAGGTAAGCAAGCAGGTGTTTATATCTTCATTTTAAACATGCAGGAGGTGGTTTGCTGAAGGCTGCAGACTCAAGAACCTGTTACTGGGGCAAAGGTTAGAACAGAGCAGCTCTTGGTTCCTGATTCTGCATTCAGTTCGCAGCAAAATGCTATTCTTCAGGAAAATTTGTGGAAATGTGTACATAAATTATAATTATAAACATGTAGCTTATTGAGTCCTGTATGTATGCACTGGTAGACAATGAGTATTAGAGGAATAATAACTAATCCTGTCTGATGGTGTGCGAGACTCCTTACAGTGCTTTGGAAATACTAACCCTTTCTGTAAAAGACTGGTACACTGTATAGCTCTTGCTACATAGAACTGCATCCCAACAGAATTAGGTATGCAGTACCTGATTTTCCCTGGGATCTTTCATGTATTGTTTGTATTATTTGTTGTCAGTTGTTTCACTGAAATGAGTTTATCAGGCAGATAATGGACAGACACTGTATTCTGCTTTTCAATTTATAAATGAACAAATGACACTTCTCTTTGTTAAAAGTGGAATATGGATGAAAGATAAATTCTAAATTTCTATTTTTGTGGGCCAGCATTGCCTATGTAGATAATAGCACAATATTATTATAATTATTTCCATGGTATGAAATGCTGTTGGGTTGGGGTTTTTTTAAAATACAAACACTTACCAGACAAGGCAGTGATGTCATCTGCTGCTTTTGCCAGTTGGATCTGTTGGTACAGGATGAGAAGAGAAGGGGCTCTGATGCAGAGGCCACTAAGGCTGTAAGCAGGTTCCAGTGGATGATGTATCAGGCACAAAGGGTAAAGGGTGTGACTGAATAGCAGTGGCACTTGATATAAAGAAAAGACTGGAAGTAGCTTTGGGTAGTGAGACGGCTTTTTAGGTGTTCCATCACAAAATATTCTAAACACATTTCCAGAATGTTACCTTTACACATGAGGATTTTTCTTTATTGAAAACATTTTATGGCTATCCAAGTACCTTATAGGAGAAAAGAACTTTAAAAAAACAAGGTATCTTCAACCTCATCTTTTAGAATCAAATCTGCATTAGTCTAGCTGAAAATTGTATCCGTAAATTGTCCTATATATCAGCCTATCTTGATTTTTTTCCCAGCTGTCTGTATGGGTAAGTGCAGCAATAGTCATAAGGTATATGTTAAAAAGTTTGTGAAATCTTTATAGGAATTATAAAGTACAGCACTGAATTTTAAGGACTCAATGTAAGAAGTACCTTTGCTAGTCCATTATTTTATTGTTAGCCACACTTTCTTGTAGGAAAACAATGCTTTAGAAATGAACCCATGAAATAGGCAGCTGTAATTTCATAACTAAGTATGTACTTAGTATCTGTGTCATTATATATTCAGTAAATAATGATATTCAGCAAATAATACTGACTATCAGGGGTACCAATTTAAAAAAAATCCCAAGAAAAATATGGGAAAAGATATTCTGTAAATGAAAAGAATACTTTACTGTAGGAGAAATGACTTTTATAAAGAGAATGAACAATAAAATAATGAAAGGTAATCTAAAAGCCTTCATCTCAACCTTTGTCCCTCTCATTCTTTGCCCAAAACTCCTGGTCTGTGCATTCAGAAATCTTTCTCTTCTTCGAGCTCTCACAAGCTGATGGTAAAAATTTACAAAAGCTCCTTTCTTATATTTATATACATTTCAGAAACATAGGCAAAGAAACAGTCATTCCTCCAAACTGGAAATCTCTGCCTGCCTCAACCACCTTCCAAAGCTGCCGTGACTGCCAGTTTTTGCCTGTTTATATGATTAGAAGCTTAGTGATACACTCATTGCATCCCTTCTGAGAAATACTCAAAAGTTGTATCTTTAGATTGAGCTACAGCCCCCAAGTAAATGACGTGTTTAGAGGACCTTGGTCAGAGATAAAATTGTACTTTGGATCTTAACTGTTTCTTTTCAGCTCATGCAAGATTCACATAGATTTGGACAATAAATGACTTAAGATCTCTAGACTGATGACCCATCCTCCAAGAAATAACTCTGTTTCCAGCTTATACTTCCCTGTGTTTCAAACATTTTTAGATGTTTGGCTTCATGGAAATAAAAATTTAAAGCTACAGAGGTCTATCCATAGTTTATCAAGCTATTTTCAGGCTTTCCTTATCAAAAATTCAAATTAGTTTCTTTTGATTATGTTTGAGATGCTGCAGCAGTAGGATGGAGGGCATTGAACTAGGCATTCTCTACCTGGAGCTTTATCCTTGTTGTGGCAGAAAATTTATGTCCTTCAGTCTTTTTTTAGGATCTTTGTTGTCCATTTCTATGCTGGAATCTTTAACAATTTTTGTAATCTGAAATATGTAGCTGAGTGATGAAACAAGGCTGAGAAAATGCTATTTTGAAAGAATGGCTGAGTGCCTGCGATTTCTGTGATGTTCAGGGCTATGTATCTGTATTTTAATCAGCTGGCTGTAAATGAATAAGCATGCCATTGTATGATTAATGAAAAGTGCAGGTTTTAAAGTTATGGTAATATATGTATGTTAAAGATTTAGACTGTTCTGTGTAGCTATTCAAGTTTGCTATTAATATGAGCAGCACTGCACTGAGTTCGGACTGCTTGCTGTATTGTACAACCCTCAGCTTAAGGAAACCTACTTGTATTCAGTGATGGTACAAGGATACTCCAAAGTTAAGTGAGCATGATTCAACTTTAAACATCATGCTATATTTCCAATTAACCATTAAGTTGTCATTTACCTAAACCCAAATATTTTGATAGGAAAAGCAATTGCTGTAGACAGAAAAAAATTCAGACTTCATACAGATCAGTTCAATAAGCAAAAGTTCTTGATGTGTTATAAGGCAGTGGCTTCCCAACTCTTGGGACAAATTGCAGTTTGATCGACTGCCAGTGACTGAGGTCATACTCGTATCTTTTTTATTTGTTTATTTTTAATTTGTGGGTGAAGACTGTGCTCATTAAAGTGAGGAACTCCACACTAGTTTTAGCCAAGTGTTACTATATTCTATATAATGAATTGTATACACCTGTATCCTTTTCAGTCAGTCATCTAATTTTCCTTGGAATTGCATGAAATACTTTTATTATTTAATTATTTTCCCCATCTGTACTATTTATATTTCTGGTACAAACCTGAATTTGATTACACTCATATAGTAGATGCTTTGTCCTTTCTATGTTGAAGTGAACTTGTTGCCCTTTTTTTTGTTTGTTTGGCTTTGTTTTGACAGGTAAGAGAAATAATTGTCCAAGCAAATGGATTAAACTTAATCTCTGTATTTTGGGATTTATAAAGAGTCCATTGAATTTGAATTACTATAGGCCATTACACCTTTATGTTGTTTTCTGGTCTTACCATAGAGTAGAAAATATTTTCATTATCTATTTTTAGCAAAATCAGTAAGTTTTTTCTTTGTTTCTTATTTGTTAATAATGACATGACCCTTGCTTTTCTCCTTCAAATTTTGGTGGATTAATTATTGAGTTTATTGGTGAAGTCCTGAGAAGATCTGTTCTGATGGCAGGTAGATACCAATGGCTTAATGCCTTGGCCATAAGGCTGAGCCATATCGGATTGCTGAGGCCTGTGACAGTTAAAATATCCAGATTGTGTCTGTAAATGTTTTCACTTTTGAAAATGTAAACTTTCAACATTAATGCTGCCATTACCAGAATGTTGCTGGCATTGCTCCTGTGGTAGAAGATAATTACTGGACTCATTCCTGACATGTAACATTTCTTTTTTTCAGGGAGGTGGGTGGACTAACACACAGAGCTCAGTGCTGAACTACTGAACTTGGGTAAGTTCTGTTGCCTTCGTTGGTACTGCGTGGCTTTCAAAATATGGAAAAAGTTGATGGAGAAATCATCTGTGTAGTTCACATTACTAGAGGAATTTGTTTATTATACTTTGCTCTAAGGTTGTTCCTATTTTTGTGTACCTGGTAAACAGTTTGATTTTTGATTGCCTTTTTCAGATGACCTTCATGGAACTTTTTATTTAGATTTCTACCAAGGTGTTTTTTTTAAAATATTTCCTGCTTCGTCACTCTGTGAAAGCATACAAAATTCACCTTAGCTTAGAGGACTATCACAGGTGCTCTGAACCACCTAACACTTCACAATAAATGCATTTCCCAGATAGAGACTCAAAAATCTGTTGAGGGTCTTGTAGTATCTTACTTCTACCTAGATGGAGAGCTAATGCTTTAGGTCCAGCCTATGACAAATAGAAAGAAAAAGAATTGCAGTGGTTCTTCACCTAGTCATACGCACATTTCCCACTTTTCTGTCCCAGCATTTTGACTGCCTCCTTCATCCTTTCTGGTTCTTCCTCTGTAATAAAGATGATCCTATGTGGTGTCCCAAAAGCATTATTTTGCCCTTAATGAAATGCCACACTTTCTTCTACACAGTGCAGGAGGGTATGTTGGGAGCTTTGGTGGACTGCCAGCTCCATTTGCTGTGTGGAGGGGGAGGAAATGTACAGAAGTACAATCCTTTTCAAGGCTTTTCTTGCCTGCAGAATATATTAACGAGTCTGAAAGCAGCTGTGCTTGCTCCATATGTACAAATGGTACATCCCTCTCCATGCCGTGAGTTTCAGTCTCACTACGTAATTACAGTTCCTTCTCTAGACTCTGGCAAAAATGAAACTTAAAGAGCAAATCAGAAAATTTTTGAAAGCTAGGAAATTAGAGAAAATCAAATGACTGAACTGGACTTTTGTTACTCCTTATTTGTAACAACATGCGTAGAATTGCAGAGAATAAAGCAGAAAACTTGAACTCCCATAAATGACATTTTTCACTACATATATGGCTGAGTTAATGTGAAATACCTGTTCAAATATGCTCTTTCTGTAGTTTCTTTGTCATACATCTTAATGTCAGCAACATCTGCAATGGAATTGTAGTGCGGATCAGTGCAGATTATCACCAGTTAATAAAGAGTCAAATGTATGTTTTAGGTAGCTCAATCTCTTCAGTTTGTTTCTGTGGATAAGCTACTCATATGTTTTCAATAGAAACTTACTTTAAACACCAAAGTATATACAGCATGATATGTGAATGACTTTATTACTGGCATAGCATTTGCTTGTCCAAGGTCAAATCCTACAGCTTGGTCTCCTCTTCTGATCGGAGCTACAAATATTCCTTGTTTATTTAGCAGTGCTCTGAAGAATGATTTGAGCTATCATTTTGACATAGATCTCGCAAGAGGAGTGCTCTTGACTTCATGTGCATCCCTAAAAATCAAGAAGAATAATATGAAATTATTCTGTTCAGGGGATCATTCCTTAGACATTGATATCCTCTTGATAGTGTCATTTTATGTCATGCCATAAAAAAAAGATCAAAATTTCAATAATTTCAACTGGAAGTTTTTGGATGCACTGCTGACTCATTAACCATGAACTGTAGTTTTTGGAACGATCTCAAAGATGCCCAGAAATTACAACAGAAGAAAAGGAAACCGTATTCTCCAGCCCCAGAGGCAATTTAGAAAATATAATTCTAGTTATTATTGAATCTTATCAACAATAAAAGGTTTCTACCTTACCTTTGTAACCACAAGAAATACTTCTAGAGTACTGTTTCTGAAGATGACATTTATCCCTGATTGATTGCCTTTGAGATGGTGGCACTTTCCATTTTATGGAAATACTAGAGGACTTTGAACACTGAGCTTCAGAAAGGCTCTAGGGATGAACAAACAGATAGGACACCAAGGCCTACAAGGGTACAAACTGGATAAATGAAACAAATTATGTAGAGTTTGAATGGGGGAAAGATATCATGCCTCGGTCTCTGCAAGTGTTCCCCGCAAGGCTACTGGCTTTGTTTAGTTCTGAACAACAGGTCAGCATTTGCTATCAGTCCAGCACCATGACAGAGCTAGGCCCAGCAGTTTAACATTTAGTTAGCGCCAGCTTTGTTTTTTATGTGAGCTCTTGAAGTGCTCTCACACTAAGTGCAAACACTTCAGGTGAATATCGTAGAGACAAACAACCTACTGGTTTCAAGGAAGTGCTTTTAAGATGATTTTTTTTGTGGTAATTTGTGGGCCCAAACTACATGATAATCAGAGTTTTAAATCAGTGTAACTTTCCCCTGGTACCCAAAAAGATTTGTCCTCCCACCTGCGTTTAAAGGCACTTGCAAAAATTGGCTGGAGGCTTCTGTAGAAATGTCTCATACATAGCAAAGCTTTTTGTATTTGTAGTGGTAGCAGGAGCAGAAATACAGAAATACAGTATTTCCTGTATTTCTTAGTAGTAGGGTTCTTAATTATTATTAATTATAATTAGTTTTCAGTAATATAAGGATTACTAGTAAAATCAGTAATCATTGCATCTTCAGTGGTATGTATTTGTAGTTGCTGTTATCCTGTGTGTGAGCAAATGATGCATTTGGTCTTAGAGTAGCACAATGTCTCTGGTTATAGCTGCCTAAATCCGCACTGCCTGCATGCGTGTAGTACCTCCAGCTCCCCCAAGAGTGGGAGGGGATACAAATGCATGTGCTCTGCAGGGCTATGTCAGGACACCATAATACAACATCTTACTGACTTAATGGGCACTTGGCTACATTCAGTGCACCTGAAATAGGAAAGGAAAAGAATGATGAGACTCTGTGTTTTGTTGTTTGCAAGTCTTTATCTTTGCCAGGACATAGAACTTATCAGAGCTCAGTGGGCTTTTTGTGGGCACTGAGTCTGAATGAGCAATAATTCGGTGTGAAACCAGAAGCAGCATTGCACAAGCATTGACAATAGGGAGCAAAATACACTTGAATTAGAAAATAAACAAGATCAGGAGTTTTTCTTGCATACAGTAGGCCTAGCCATTTCAGAGATGAAAATAAGCAGATTTCTGAGGTTCTGAATGCAAATCATGATGGAACCATTTGAATTTCCAAAATGAATAAATAAAATAGCCCCAAATGAAGCCCTGCTGGAAGGATTGAACATGCCAGTAGCAAGTTCTGCTTCGGACTTCAAGAGATAAAGTATGTTTAGCATGTATCGGTGAGTGTAATTTATTCAGTGTCATTGCCATATCACAACCTTCTGTTTGATTTTCTTATAAACTAATAATTTCCTGAATGAACTAATACTGCCACAGCCACTAGTACCTCTGCCTTGTAGAAGTTTTTTATTGTTGTGTATGCAACTAAATTGAAATATCTTTCACTTGAAATATTGACTTTAATATCTCATTTGAAAAATTCATGAAGCCTTTGATGTTAAATCCATACTCAATTTAGCCAAATGCCATTAGAATATGCAATACGCCTGAATACAGAGAGCATTATTGTCTGTGTTTCTGCAGAAGAATTACATTTTATGACTGTAACGTCAGGATCTTTTTTGGATTTGTTCATGAAGAAAAGAAAGGGAAAGGCAGAACATTAGAAGCAAAATGAAAAGTGGTATTGATTAGGCTCTCATTTACCCTCTCTTTACTTGAATCCCTAAATGCATGGAAATAAGGGTTGTGCCACAGCAAGTAACAATGCTTTGTAATGAATGGAACAATCTTTAGAAAATTAGTGTAAACACGTATGATAGTGCACAGATGTTGCTCCTAGTAACTGTCGTACATTTATTTTACATCTCCATTTACATACATCTCTTTATTTCCTAATAGTATCATAATAGAAACATGACAATAGTTAATGATTTCATAAAACATGGAATGTAAAGGTGACAGAGAGGTAGAACATTAATTGAAACCTATAGCTATAGTACATTAGAATTACATCTTCTAAATGACTCCTGATAAAAATATCCCTCTTTCACTGAGAAAGACAAAGACAGGTAAAAAACTAGGCTTTCAGCAAATTAATTTTTTTTTTTTGCAGTAAAACAGAGACTGGCAAATGTTGCAAAATCTCCTGAGTGCTAATAGAATGGTATTTGCCTTTAGTAATTTATGGGCACTTTTCCCCCAGCTATCGATCACATTTGAAAAAAGTAAACTGCGTTAACATTTTAGGCAATAATGGCTCTAGAAAATGTTTGATTTTTATCACTACCAAAACTGATGTCATGATACTTGGTTCTTCAGCAGATGGGGGAGAGCTGAGAGCATCCAGTCTGTAGTGTGTTTATGCAAGTGCCCTGGTCTGACTGAACAAACTGGATGTTAACCAATGTTTTGAGCTTGTTATCTTATCTTAAAACATAAAAAGTAAGTTGATGGCACAAGTCAGGAGACTGCTGTGTTTTAGTGTAATAAGGTGCTCAGAGGACCTTGGGGTCTATGAGAATTAAAATCACCATGATAAAGGGAGTGAGGGAGAGCTGCTCTCTGCCACCATCTCCTGGCCAGTCTCTGGGACACAAACCGCCTCTGCTTCATCTCCTGCCTGCTTGGCCAAGTCTATTGCCTCAACTGAGAGGACAATCACAGCCATTTTAAGCAAACTCATACTGGAAAAATAACATATAGTTTTAAATTTCAGAAGGGCAACTGGACCTTAACAACCTCATGTAGATGTGTATTGAAGTGGACAGTGCAAAATGCCAGACTAAGGGAGATGAAAGCTCTGTGAATAAATCCAGAGCATTAGTGCCTAGGATTTTATGCTTGGAATTAGGGGAAAATGTTGTTCTGGTCAGTGCTGATGAGTCATGTTGTCAGATAGTCCTGAATGCTCTAGAAATGTGTGTTACACTGAATGGTGACTGGACGTGAATTCCTGCAGAATATTTATATACTATGAGAGGAAACAGCTAAGTTTCAATAGTTAACACTTTTTAAATCTCAATGTTAGTGTTAACAGCTGAATTTAGTGCTTTGTTCTTGGGAAGCAGTGTTGTAAGGTAGACTGAAATTGGGAGTGAAATTAGATTTGAAGTTTCAGACTTTAGGTTAGATTTCTGGTTTAACCACAGGCCTTTACCATTTGCAAAAATCTGTGATCTACAGAAGTGAGTTTAATGAAAGTGCTTCTTACATTAGTGTTATCGTAGATGGCAACAATAGATTGATACTTGATTTCTCTATAATTGTTTGTGGCAACAACGAACACATGGAATTAATGTACAAACTGAAACTGCTATCCTTCTGATTCCTTTCATTGCTCAGGTTATTTCATACTTTTATCTCTTTAGAGCAATGAAATTATACTGCTGTTTGGTCATATGTTAGGTTAATTATAACAAGTTAAAATAGATGTTAAAATGAGCATCCTACAGATTAATTAACAGTTGATTAGTACAGTTTATATTTTTTCATAAGAAGAAGGATCGTGTATATTCTGAGTACAAATGAAAATGAAGTATTTCCACATGCTGGAAGAAATTTGTGAGTTGAAGATCATGTAAACAATATGATCTGTATTATGTAGAACCAAATTAATAAGCTTGTTTGTGTTTTAAACAAATGTGCAAACATTTCTTGGAGATCTCATACCCTCATGCTTTTTCTTCAACTGAAAAAAAAAAAAGAACATCAGAACCTCTGTGTCTCAAAAGATTATTTTTTACATGCCAAAAAAACTATGAAGTATATATTAGGATGTAGCATATAGTTTATAAGTACCACTGAATCTGATACAAGTCAATAAAAACTTATTAGAGAAATCCATTTGCCATGCCTGAAGACTTTACAGTGAACAGTTTTACAGATCTCATTTTTCAGATCTGAATTTTATTTCAGAAGCTTTGCAGTATGCTGACTAATGAAGAATTGTGGGAAAGAACACAAAAGTTGTATCAAAAAGAAAGAAACTTTGAACTACAATTTAGAAATATTGTACAAATCAGCATGTGGCTATACACCTGTGCGTACCAAACACAAAAACAAATTGCATCCTTTATTTGGATCGCTTGCTCAATGGTGTTGTATTTCTGACTTTTAGTTTCAACCAGGTAAGATGAGGTGGCCTGTTCAGCCCATGTTATTAAAGAAATTGGTTCACCTATTTGATTTCATGTCATTGTAGTTCCAGCCATTCATTTATTCAATAAACAGTTTGGTATGTTCTGAGAAATAATGAATATTGATTAAAAAATCGATCACTTATTAAGAAACAGTCTAAGGGAAATTGTTTATCCAATCAATTTTAATTTTTGATTTGTTATTTATATTTTCCAATTTAATCCACCCCTCCCTTAGGCTCCCAAACTACCAAGCAAATCAGGAGGAAGGGCAGAGAGACACTGGCAACGACTGTGCAAAGAACACAAAACCTAATGCATTCATTTCAGATTAGACTGGTGGAAATAGGCCATAACAAAGGAGACTGTGACTGAAAACTTACATTACCTCATGCACCTTTGGCTATTGGACTGAAACTTAAACTTTTAATAGGATTTATTAGGCTTTCCTACCTATTACATTAGTCAACTCTGACACCATCAAAACACAGCAGTTATATAAGTATATAAATATATAAGTATTATGCTGCTTACCGGCCTCTTCCCTTATGTGGCTCCAAACCCAGTTTGTACCCTCGGCTGGTGGGTGTGCCTGTCCTCTGCGCCGGGGTGGGTACTGCAAGGAGTCATTCCCCCTTAACAGGGCAGTCCCTCACAGGAGGATAGCTTACACAGGGAGGAGGTGCAGTCCTAGCATGCATTTCAGCCTCTGTGGAAACCCAAGGCCCTGAGAGATGATTAGTGGTGTTAAGTAATCGAGGAAGAACCTTATTCATACTAGTTGTTTTGTTAATCTGCCAAGTATGGAAGAGTAAGGGAAGAAATAATTTTTTTTCTCCGGTGAACAAACAAACTGTGTGGAAGTTGAGAGTTCAAATTATACATAAAGGCAAAACTGCTGTTACCTGGCTTGTGCAGTCTGTCTACCTTTTAAAATTCTGTGGGAAATTTTAACTAGTCACGTTTACAATCAGTCTTACGGAGAAATTTTAAAGTTGACTTTATCCATTATATTTCATAATGTTTCACTTGTTGATGACCTTCTCGCTTTCCTTTTAATTTGTATCTTCTTTCATCAGTTTTTAAGGCAGATGAGATATGCCTTGCCTTTCATTTCCTTTCCCTTCGTTCACAAAAGAACTGTAATCTGTTCTGTGATTGAAATAGAAAAAAACCCACATGTTATCAAATGTCATTTTTATGCTTAAAATGTACAGATTGTAGTCTAAGAAACTATGAACAGGATGAAGCTAAGTACAACGTTTACATAAATGTTTAAAAATACTCAAAGACAGCAATACTTTGTTTTGCAGCTCAGGGATGAACACAACAGGCTTCCCTAAGGTGTCTTGTGGATCTGGTTCTACTCTCTGATGATATAGCAGCAGATGTTTTTGGATGGCACCAATCTAGAACAGTTTGCAAGCACTTGGGAGATTAGAATTCAAAAGATCTTGATACGTATTGGGGGAGAAGAAAAACATAGTGTAATTTCAGGATGCATGATCAGGGCCCTCAGATATAAAACTGGGGAGAAAATTACTCCTTGAAATGTGAGACCTGAGATTCAATATTCTGCCTGAGTTTTGGTCAAGATAAATATGGACTAATCAAAGACTTATGAAACAGAACAAACAAACCCCCTTGAAACCCCTGGATTTACCAAACTGAGAAAAGACTGAGGGGTCAACACTATAAGCTCTAAATGACTGCTGTGAATAGGATAGTGACCAGTTCATTAAGTGCAGGGCAAGATACACTTCTTTAGTGTGTAGCAAATGAGATTTGTATTATTTATAAGGAAAGAAGCAATCTCATTCTATAGTGCTAATTGCGGGATGGGAGCAGCTATTTTAGGAGGCTGTGTAATTGTCATAATTTTTAAGAAACAGGTTATACAGAAATTCACAGACTATGCCTTGTTTATAATAGACCCTGCTTCAAAGTTCAGAGCTGCACTGGTTGGCCTACTGAGCTTCTTTTTCTCCCATCCCTGATAACATTCCTTGATTAGCTTAACTGTTGATTACTTCTCCCAGATTAAGTCTCTGAATAAGAAACAGCTAAATTACCTGGAGACTGTAAGTTACTACTACTACTACCCATCGCTTTTCTTTTCATTTACTTCATTGCATTCCTATATTTGGGAGCGGATGTACATTGCATCAATGAAGAGATATAAGTATCTGATAAGGAAAGATAAGATATAAGGACAGTTTGGTACAGAGCAAGTTAGACTTGGGTGTTTCTATGTGTTTATCCTTAAGACTAAGAGTGTGAAAAGTTGGATGCAAACACCCAGCCATTATTCTGTGAAACCTTTATCTCCTGTAGATGTGATCACTATAGAAAAAGGTAATCAATATTCGTTCTACCTAAATTTTCATCTGATATAATCTCTGGATAATCAGTAAATATTCAGTAAGACAATACTGAATTGCTTCACACACCTGAAAAAATGAACAGCGTTCAGTGTAATACATTGTAAGACACCATGGGAATGTTGCACAGCGCCTCACCTTTCCAAAGAACAGATATTTCTACAGGTAACCATGAAAACACATCTAGAGATGGAAGTGCTCTAACCTTTTTTCCAAATTTGCAAAAGATTTTGATTAGCTTGGAGTAGCAGTAAGCTTTATTTAAAGGTAAAGCCTAAACGCTGTATATATTTACCAGGTCAAGGCTAGTTAAATTTAATTGCATTACATTGCCACAAAACAAACGTAACAGCCTGGAGAATTGTGTCCACTGTGTTTGTGTTAAAGGAGGCCATGAGTTTGAACTGAAAGTCTTGTAGAAAACGAGTGATGATTAATTTTCTAGAGCAACTCTCCTTTTGAAAAACTTACATATACATTCATACTTTTATCTCGTGACTCTCCCAATACTTCTGGTAGGATTTTTCCCACAAGGACTTCCAGGTTTAGTGCAGAGTAGTCCTGTTGGAGCCACTTCTGAGTGTAAGCAGAGGCCTGTTCTGTTTGCAGCATCAGGTTAAAGTGTAGTGTAGTTAACTGATGTTGAGATGACTTTGAGTAATTTTAAGAAGTTATTTGTGTTAACATCTTCTTCATGAAAATGTAAAGAGCTGGTAAGAAAGTACATTTCTTATTCATGAACGACCTTGATTCATTAGGGCCCTGTGTGTCAATCTCTACGCACTAAAGGAGTCTAGACCCCTTAATGTGTGATATGACTAGTTGTGAATTGTTCTGGTTTATCATATTTTCAGCATTATTCTAATCTTCTCAGTATGAATGGAATTGCTTCCCCCTTTGTTTGACAGCAAAGACAAACATCAAGCTGTCCAGAAGATAGAGTGCCGTTTTGTCCCTCTTTTGAAATTCTTGGTGGGATGGGCAAAATATCAGCAAACACTCAAGAAAAAACCTTCTGACCCTCCAATTATTCTTGCTGACATTTTTATAATAATTTCCTTTTCAAGAAATATTGAGTCCTTTTTGCCAGAAGAAAAACAAAACCAAACAAAACCCCAAAAACAACCTCAGACTTTACTTAATTGCCATTTGGTCAGAACCTTAATTTTACTGTAGTCCTAATTTGAATTAAATTAGTGCTCAGAATATTATGTTTTTCCCACTAGAATCCTTGAAATTCAAACAAAGCATGCTGCACTAGAATCATTATGTTAAAATTGCTATTTATGATTGTTTTAAACCAAATGGTTTGAACTAGCTTTATTCCCAGGCTCGCATTAAATATCATGCACACTGCTGCTGTGTAATTGTGGCTACACATTTTAGAATGTTCCTTATGTGTACAGAATGGAGAAAAATCATATTACCATGTTATTCAACATGAAAAACTATTAAAGCCTACAATTCAAATATGCCTTTTTGAAACTGTTGAATTAACAGTGTTAGATTAAAATATAAATGCACTTGTTAAGTAATATTTTATTTTCAAAACCCATTTTCTCTTTATATTATTTACACAGATGGTGTGTTTGACCAAGAGAATTGATATATTGTCCTCAATAGGGTAAATATCCACCGTGATTACTCCTTTAATTGCCAGAGCAGTCTTTCTCCTTTCAAAGAAAGCACTATTTAAGAAAATAAGTCCATTGCTGTTTCTCCAAGCACAGTGCTCCATCTGGAAGATGAGCCTGTCCTTCCTCTTTCCGTGTAAAATCCTAGACCTTACATAATAATCTGTGCGTACAGGAACTTTCTGCGAGCACAGTGTGTCAAACCCCTCTCCCTCTGTGCCCGCGCCCTGTCAGACAGGAGGCTGCCAGGCTTAGTGCCACCTGCTAACCCGAGCTGTGCACAACGGGTTCTCCTGAGTTCATGGCTGAGCATCTTGATAACAAGATAAAAATAATGCATGGTGTTAAAAACATCAGAGATCAGTTTATACGGGTGGAAAGTATAGTGTTTATTCACGTTCCCAGGCACAAAACTGCCTATGTTCACTACACAGTTTGGGTGCTTAATAAGCGCAAGTCCCAACGAATTGGTTCTTGACAGTTATGAATGGTAGAGTAGCTGCATTAAAGCAATGAGGGAGCTAACAGCAGGTTTGAAACTGGGTTTGAATAAATCATCGACCAAACATAGAACGGCATTGTAACAGTAGGCCAAAACCTCTCCAGCCATGTGATTGCTGGTTGCCAGGAGACCATGAATCTTGGGCATTCTGAAAATATTGAAATAATTTTAGCTGTCTCAAATTTATAGAATCTCTGGAAAAATCTAATACATTTAAATTTATTAGAATATAACTACTTTGTCAGGGTGTATGTAAAGCTTTTAGACAAAATACGGCTTTCTAACTAAAATGGTTTCTTTTGCACATTGATCTGCTTTCTTCTGTATGATTTATAATGTATTTAAAAAGAATATTTGCAAAATGAGGTGTGGTATTTAAAATCTTGACTGCAGTAACTCAGCGTCTCGAATGAACACATGCAAAATTATTGTTGGCCTCTTAGGTGTCCATTCTGCCATCCCTTTTGCTTACAGGGGTTAACTTTGCGCTTTAAAGTAGCCCAGTGGAGGTCAAATGTGCTACTTTAGTGTTTAAATTTAATTGCATTAACAAGCCTTTAAAAGCTAAGACCTAATACTGTGTTTGCGTTACCTTCCCTGCAAAAAATTGTCAGTGGTAGAAGCATTGCATCGAATCCAGTCTTTTTTTGTCCCCTTT
Source organism: Cephalopterus ornatus (assembly GCA_013396775.1). Taxonomy (NCBI): domain Eukaryota; kingdom Metazoa; phylum Chordata; class Aves; order Passeriformes; family Cotingidae; genus Cephalopterus; species Cephalopterus ornatus. The sequence continues at coordinate 78,813 of VZRE01003953.1, read as the reverse complement.
TTCAGAAGGAATTTTGCCAGATGTGTATCTGTGTTATCCACAGATGCAGTGTGTAAGTGATAGGTCTGATTTACAGTGGGGTTTTTAGGCAGTCTTCTAGTTTTGTGGATTGAATGTTGAATTTGGTTGAACTGGATTACATAGACAGATATTTAGTTGTCTGATGTGTGCCCTCAGAGAGGAGAGAGTCAGAATGACTCCTCTCAAGCTGCTCCTCTGGCTCACAAACCATCTCCTGGAAAAGCAGCAACGGGTGCTCACCACCAGCACTTGCTGCATGACTTGGGATGAGTGTAGGAAACCTCATAACAGCTGAAAGATGGAGCTTTTTTGTTTTGCAGTTCTGGGCAGTTGCTTAATTTTCCTGGTATTAGGGAAGACCTCCTTTCTTAGTAGAGTCAGGAGAAAGAATTATTTGCTCACTGTAAGGCTACTGTATTTTGTGATTATAAGGACACAATAAGTTGTTGACTTACAGTGAAAGAAATAACAGGAGAAAAATCTGGTGATTTGTGAAGTGTAGAATCACGGTGTATTTAAATTCTGCCTTAAGTAGATATAATGGATACAGTAATGATATTCCTTTTGTGAACTGAAATAATACAGACATAGGAATTTCTTTCAACACAATATGTTTTTGCAAGAATTCAGTCAATGGAGATTTATTTCTTTTTAGAAGAATTCTCTTTTTGTAAGACAGCAACATCATAAAAATAGTCACTGCGCAAAGCTTGGGAGAGAAATGGAGTGAGTGAAACTAAGGGCATGTGAAGAACAGTCACTATCCAGCAACAGCAGCAAAACAGTTTCAATTTTCTGGATTATTAATTCAAATTCACACGCACATGCCAGTTAAAATTAAAGGCCTTTTTTTACTGCTCTAGTTTAAATTAAAGATTATATTCTGCTCCACAAGTCTGAATTAAATAGCTTATTTTGCACACCAAGCTCTCATTTTAAAGCTAATAAAGAAAAGACATAGCATGTACGTGCAAGCTCGAGACAGGAAGGGTCTAAATTACTACACCTGTTTCACTTGGGAGCTACTTTATTAGTGTTACAAAACTTGGCTTTCAATTTGGCAGTCAGAAGCACATTTAGAACAAGCATTTCTTTGTTTTGACAGAAAGGCTATGGTAAATGAATGACGTTTGAGCGAGGTGTGAAATGTGAAGGTACAAAATTAACTGGTAAGATAATTACTGTTCTAATTCTGCATAAACAAGCATTTTGAAAATCATTAATAGTTCAGGGAAATAATGTTAGTGATTAAATAAGGTGGTTTGCATCACTGAGCACAACTAAGCTGCTTTAATTACATTTGAAAGCAAGGGAAAGCAGCTAATTAAAATTAGCACAGGGTTCCTGAATGACCAGCATTGCATTGTTGCCCTAACCTGTTTAATTGCTTGTTTATTAATAATATGTCTTTATTTTCCCCTCTTCTGCATTTAGCAAAATTATTAAAGAAACTAAAATGTATAAAGAGAATCTATGTATACTTATTAGAATATGCAATGCAGATATAACCCAGGGAATTACTTGCAGGGCAAACCAACATCATTCAAAAGTCATAACTTTTCTTCATGTTAATAATGTTTTCTTCCTGAGTCACATTCCTATGTCAGTCATGTCCATGGACAAGAAAAATGGTCTTTGGCACAATTGCAGACTTGCAGCATTTTGTAGCTGCTTTATTTTTAAAATCGCTTGAATCATTAGCTAAAATATAGGTAATAAATCTAAGAGTAATCAATAATAAATTATGGAAAACATGAGCAAAAACATAATCTAAATTAAAAAAAAAGCTTTATACTGTCTCAGCCTTTTTTAACACAACTTCTGCAAAATTTGCCATCTGCAATAGGTAAGCCTGTTCTCAGAAAAAAAATCCAAAATTTGCAACATATTTGTCCTTCAGTTAAGGAACATCTGTATTAGACATATGACTTTCTCTGGCTAGTCCCTCATGAGTTGTTATAAGTTACACTTTAACATAAACCTATAGGAAATAATTGGGAGGCCTATTAATCTGCACACTTGAAGTAAATATGCAGTATAATACAATGAAGACAACTAAAAATAGAGTAAAATGCTAATTTATTTTTTTGTATTTAGCCATAATCAAGTCAAGTTACAGCAGACATGATGTTTTCCATGTTGATTTAGTATTTATAGTGTACCTCTGATGCGAAAGGCTCAGATGCATAATAATTTACATACATATACATTTTAAACAGTAAAAATTCATAAAAATGTGAAGTTCTATATGGAAAGGTAGCACATCCCTATGAAAGCAGTTTAAATCATGGGAATTATGCTTATGGAACTGATAAGCAATTAAAACAAGAAGTTAATTTTAACTTCATGAATAGTGGAGAATATTCAGCAGACAGTACATACATTATTTTATAGGGGCATATTTTTCTGAACAAAGAGGAGGATTCTGCTCTGTCTTATAGAACAGTAAAGAAAGATCCAAGTCACAGATTTCAGTGGGAATTTTCTGCTTCAAGTCTACACAAAGGATATGATCAGCATTTTGAACCATAGTATGCAACAGAAATAGCTGTGAAGGTTGTAGAGAGTATTGGCACCGTTCAAGTGATTGTTGTATTTGATATCCAAAGCAGAGGAAGATATCTAGTATAACTTACTTAAATGCTGAAAGTCCTCAAGTACTTTAAAAAAAAAGTCGTCCTAACTTTTTAAAAGCAAACAGCTAAACAATAGAAGTGAAGTAGAAAGAAAAGAAAAAAGAATGGGAGGAAAATCCCCATGAGATTAAACAAATGACCTAATTAAGTCTTAGAAAGAATTTTTATTAGCATTTCATTGCCATAACAACAATCTTGCATCATCAAAGGGATACATGACAACTTTTTTAGTAATCAATGTAGTATATATTAATGGTGGCATTTCTTTGTGCCCTGGCAATAGATAAATAGAATTTTCATATACTTTTTTAATTGCAAGGTTCCTTGGCCTTCTGTTAGGTCATGGTCATCACAGTTATGATTAAAACAATTCGTTAAACTTTCTATAATCTATTTCCTCAAATTAATAACTGTAAAATTGTAAAATCCACAAAACTCCCACTATATAAAGAAGAGACTAGCAAAACTTATCAGACATTATTCCCATAAGTGATGTCAATTATTCATATTCCTGTTTAATCTATTTCTGTGCCCACTTTTATTCGTGGAGGGTTCTGGTAAAATTGTTCTGATAGATTTAAGTTACAACGGTTTAGTATCTTAGTCCCCAAAGTATCTACTCTGCCCCTCTTTTGTAGGCCCCTGCTCCCTTGTTGGGATATATCCCATCCCACCTGCCCTAGTCCATAGCCTGCAGTATTTTCAGATTCATAAAGAGTGTGGGCCTGCATTCATTTAGAGGGGCATATTGCACCACAGCTCTGATGTGAGGACGTGACCTCACAGGGATGGCAGCAATAACATGGTAAGCTTTGCACCTACATCTACCAGAGCCTTACTGTAGTTCACCAGTCTCCACCCAAAACATGATTTACCTGTATAATGGGAACACATTTTCCACTCCTTGACACATGGTGCTTTTATCTTGGTTTTTAGAATATTGATATGACATGTAAGTAATATTGCTAATAGAAATTTTTAATATGGGTGGTGAATCAAAATGTGGAAGATTTTTTTTTATTTCGTATGTCTTTTTGCTAGTTTCAGTATAACCTGAAGAAGTTCTTTGCTTTGGGGTGTTTGTGTTATTAAAGTATCTAAATATGCCAAAATCTTTTAACTGTTTAACTCTAAAATACCCTGAAACTGTAGTTGTAAGTGCTAACCCTTTTTGTAGAAATAATCCCACTCACTTACCCAAGACACAGAGAAAACAGTGACCTGTGCTACGGTCTTGTACATCCAAATCTAATGCTGTTATTGCTGGCCAATACTGTCATTCTTCCTCTGCAAGCCTGGCCTTCTTGGTTTTCCTTTATCCTCAGTAAGGACACGAGAGCATACTACAGCAAAAAGTGAGCTCTTTAAGGGGTGATTTATTCCTCTGCCATGTGCTAGCACTATGAATACATTGCAATTGAATTTTAGTGATATGGAGAAAGGGCCAATCCTAAAATGTGATGAGACCCTGCAGGAGGTTTTAGCTACTCAGACGTTTGCTTACAACTTAATAGAGGCACAGAAATAAATACTTTAAGCGAGAGGATGTGACTGACTGATCTAGTGCCAGACTTGCTTTTGGCTTTTAGTGAGGTAAGCAAAGTACTTCCAGCATGTGCTGGAAGCCTCTGGGTGGTACAACACGGCTGCTAGGTGCTTGTGGCCTCCTATTTCGTAGTAGAACCTAGATTTACAGGGGAATAGGAATTTGATTGCACTTAATGTATTTATAGTGTCAACTTAAAACCAGAATGAAAAATAAATAAATAACTCCTATATTTTCAAACATAAACAATTAAGGATACTGATTTGTGTGGCATCTATCTTTATTTAGCTTTAATGAAGAACATCATCGTCTTGTAGAATATCCCAACAGGGGAGTCACAAGAACTTCTTAGCAGAGAGCATGAGCAAGTAAATGTGATCTGATTAACTGTGGCATTTCACTGTGTTATGGCAGTAGTGTTAAAACATTGTGTTGAGGGAGTTTAATTGTTAAAGCTGCCATTTCTCTTGCCCCTTTGCTTCATCATGGTCACTGCAATCATGACTGAAACCTTTCATTAACCTTCCTCAATTTAATTCAATGCTTTGAGCTAATAGCGTTAAAACATGAGATGTACAAAATGCGTGTGCCATTTTACACAGTGAAGTGCCTCACCTGCCTGCTCTCTGGAGTTGGGGAAAAAAGTACAGTACTTACTGGCTTGTTGAAAGCACATTTTAAGGGCATGATTTCCAGCACACTGAAGAGGCAGGCTTGTGATGTAAGACAGTTGTGGGTTTTTCCCTTTTTATAACACATATAAGCACTGAAAACTGAGTTTCACGCTGATAAAGGGTGTATAACTGGCGAAACATTGTGCCAGAAATACTAAGACTAGGTGAGAGATGAAATAAAAATTATTTGGAAGTCACAACATCACAAAGAGCTCTGATGGGGTAAACAAGTAACTGTATCATCCCAACACAAATAAATGACACAGAACACCTCCTGAAGACAGGCTCTCTGTAGCCAGTCTGTGTCCTGCAGAGAAGCAGAAATTTGGAGAAAGGAGAGTTTAGCAAAATCCTGAACAGCATTGGAAGGCTAGCAGTTTTTATGGTAAATAGAGGTCAAATAAACAAACATGCTTCTTGTATCAACCAGTTTAGACTGGTTAAATGTCAGCAGAGTTAATGCCATCCCATGTGGTCTTCACTGCTCCTTATGGTAAAAACCTTTCTGGGTCATATAGCTGCTATCTGCATGCACCTGTCATGGAGCAAAGTGTGAGCATAAATGATTTACCGCTGGCCAACTTCTGCTAGTATTCTTAACACCTTTAACCCAGATTACAGGACTGGCAAAGAAGCAGTGATGATTATGCAGCAGATGATTTATCAGCAGCCGGAGGGAGGTGATTGTCCTGCTCTACTCTGTGCTGGTTGGCCTCACCTCGAGTTTTGGGCACCGTAATATAACAGTATAAAGCTCGTAGAGAGCATATGAAGGAGGGCAATGAAGATAGTGAAGGGCCTTGAAAAGAAGTCAGATGAGGAGCAGCTGAGGTCTCTTGGCTTGTTCAGCCTGGAGAATAGGAGACTGAGGGGAGACCTCCTTGAAGTCTTCAACATCCTCACGAGGGGAAGCGGAGGGGCAGGCACCGATCTTTTGGTGACAGGACAGGACCTGAGGGAATGGCATGAAGCTGTGTCAGAGGAAGATGAGGTTGGATATTAGGAAAAGGTTCTTCCCCTGGACGGTGGCTTGGTACAGGAACAGGCTCCCCAGGGAGGTGGTCACGGCCCCAGGCCTGACAGAGTTCAAGGTGCGCTTGGACAATGCTCTCAGGCACATGATGTGACTCTTGGGGCTGCCCTGTGCAGAGGCACAAGTTGGATTTTGATGATCCTTGTGGGTTCCTTCCAGCTCAGGATATTCTATGATTCTGTTTGTTTCCAAAAAAAGGAAGCAAAAATCCAGGCTTTTATGTTTTGTAGTCTTTAGGAGTTTTGCCATATGTTGCAGGCTCAAAGTGCAGTAGTATATGATACATTCTGAAACAATGCAGCATGGTGGCTAATTAATATAAAGCATACAGGTATATGTGACATCAGGACTGAATTGTGTGCAAATGCCCAGGTTAAAACATAGCCCTTTTTAACAACCAGCTGGCCTAAAGCTGCCACTGTTTCTCATAGATACAGACAGGGCCATATCAACCTCTTATTTTGGAACTGTAGAAATAGCAGATAATCATGGGCATCCAGTACTAGAAAGAACAGTATGTATTCTAGGTAGAGGAAGTGAATATGAATCACTTGTGGAAGTCTGTTCCTTAGTTTGGCAACCAAGTCAATGCACAGGTCTTCCCAAGCTGAAACCTAATGACATTTAAAAAAAATCTCTTCCTTTGACTCATGATCCTAATTTGTTCCTCTTGTACCTTGAGCAAAATAAGCTGAGGGTGAAAACAAGTCATATCTTCCTTTGAAGGAGGATTTGTGAAACTGTTTGCCATATGTAGGCATAACAACTTCATGCCTTGCTATTTTCACAACATAAGGTGCTACACATCAGACTGCATTATCTAACAAGACAAATTTCCTTACAATGAAGTGGAGAAACTCTAATGAAACAAACATGAATGGATTTTGAGACTTTGATACTCATAACTTCCTCTGATATGAATGTCATAGGGGGCAATGGAAAAACTCTGATTGACTTTACTGGGTCAGGATTTTATTAATAGAGAAAAGAACTAAAAAACCCCAAACATCATGGAAACTGGCACAGCCGTAACAATTGTGCCCTGTTGCTACCATAAATGTGTTTTACAGGAATTATCTGCATGAGGTAAGAACTTAGTGCAGACATCTGATAATATCAGTTGACTGTCACTGAATTTGGAAAGCAAAATCAAAAAATGTCCGATCTAAACAAATTAAAGACAGTATGAGGATGGTGCTTAGAATGCCAGTCAGAAGAAAAGAGCAAGCCATCATGCATGGTAAATCAATCAAAATGAACAAGTTCATCTTCTAGAAGGCACAAGAATTGCCAATATAATATGCATAAATGACTGGAGAAAAGTTAGTGCTCTAATAACTAACATCAGTAGAACTGCTTTGATAGGGAATCAAAGAATGGGAGAAGTCTCATCCTGGCAGAGTAGATGGTAGGCTCGGCTGAGAAAAGACACATGAAGCCCTGCCGTGTTCTCACACAATGGATTGAGCACAGCAAGCACAGAAACAGCAAGGACATGTTGACTGATTTGCTTACCAGAGCCTAGTAGATAATTTCCATATTAAAATTTGAGTTACCTTTTTTGTGTTCTAGATGTTAACAGTGTGTGTCTGAGTGGTGCTTTTAATTAATATTTTCTTTCTAGTCTATTGCCTAACATTTGTGCCTAATTGTGCACTTTTGGAAGTTGTGGGTTTATCTCCTATAATATGAAACAACTACAGGCAATTTCTCAAGAGCTGTACTGAGTTGTTTTAATTAACATCTTATATGTCAAATCCATTTGTGATAGTCAATTTTTGTCGCCATCTGCCTACCAGTAAATGTATTCAGCCTGCTTGTCCATCTTAAAATCCATTGAAAAAGAAATTATTTTTTAGCATTCAACCTATCAGCCCTTTTAGGTTTTCTACTTGTTTCTGTAACAATAGCATGAACAGCAAAGTGGGTTTTTTCCATGGCAGTATAGTGGCATGAGTTGGACATCTCTGTTCTGAAATCACCTGGCTTTGGGGCGTTAAGTAGGACCTTTAACATTGTTATTTGTGTTTAATTTTACATAGCATTGAAATGTTACCTTGCCCTTAGCTGTGGAAGTCACTGCTATCCTTTCCAGTAGCCACTTTTTAGCACCCTGTCCTTGACTTCATAATCCTCAAACACCAAGCTTGGAAATCTGCTTCTGGCAGAACAAGATCTCTTCATCTTTGGGGTCATGTTCCAGGCTTTTGTTCAGTCACAAGTTCGGTTTGGATTTATCTTCGGTATGTCTACTTGAATATTCAAAAAATCATCAGCTAGTCTAATTTGTTTTTTTTAAAGTCGTGTAAAAGACTGATTTGCTTTGACAGGTGGATCAGAAACAGAATTGGAGCTATTTTATCTGGACCTAATTAAACAACCTTCATTACTGGCAGGTATGTGTTTGTGATGACTAGAAATTAGCTTGATTGGAATTAAAACTCAAAATATAAGGCATTGAATTGACTTGTTTTTAAAAAATATACAGTTTAAAAATATATCTGTGAAGTACATTTTTAAATGTGGCAAGTGCGTGTCTAAATTTTAAATCATGCCCAATTCCACTTTGTATTTTATGTTAATGACACTTGTCACAGGTATTCATGAGGATATTGCCAACACATACAAAATGGCACCACACTAGTTCAGAACTACGAGACTTTAATAAAACATTAGGAACAGTTCTTTTTTCTTTTTGCAGACACAGAAATTCTGCAGTATTTTGGGTGGTGTATTTGGGGTGAGTGTCAGCCATGCAAATGAGGCCAGCACGAGGCAGGTCAATGCTTATGCCCTCAAAAAGGAATTTAGTGGGTCTTAAAGTAATACACGTGTGTTGGTCCTGTGTTGCCTTCACAGAGCCCAGTTATTTCCTACTAGTAAAATAAACTCGCTGTCTGCTGAATTAAGGGAACATTTCTCTCACTGCCCATGCAACTCCAGCCTGTGGAATAGATGTCACACCTCCTCAGTGTCACTGGATGGCATGCTGAAGTCATTAAATCCCATGATAAGTTCTGTTTGTCCTATTTGCCTTCTCCTGTGATGAATCCAGGCTTAACTTTTTTGTAAAGTTTTCCAATGACCCTGACTGTTCACCCAGTCCAGATGTGCTGCCTGAGGGTTTCGACACCTACGTTACAAAAATCTAAGTATACACATACAGATGAAATACTTGAGCGCATATTGCGCTGCTAAGCAATTTTATATCATAGTTTTCTGTGGCTGTTCTGATTATGGAGAGTTTAGGCCGAGGCATCATGGAAGAGATTTTTCAGAGAAATTGAATTACTGCTCTGAGTAAGTACTAAGCAGCTGGTTCAACAGCCTTTGGTGTGGATATGACAGAGGAGAGTATCATAGGAGAGGATAGTAGCATGATGAACTAGCCAACAAAATAAATACTGATTTCTTTCAAATAAAAATAATAGTGAAGTAATGTTATCTGTACCAAATGGAAAAATGTATGTTTATGTCAGTTTATGGACCCAAAATGCTGCAAAGTGTTTTAAGAAGTCCAAATGTTATTTCTGTGAGGCATTTGCATTCTTCCCTGTAGATAATATAAAAATCCTATATTAGAAAGGCAGCTCCTTGGGACAGGATATCTGATGAAGTTCAAGCTATTCTGGTTATTGTCAACACTGATGTAAGAATAGAATATTCTCCCTTTCAGCGTCAGATGGTGGCATCTGTAAGACAAGTAAGGACTGTGTTTTGCTAATTATACCCTTTAAACTATGTCATGTAGGGGGATGCAGCACTCATACCATGAACTTCATGTTCATTTCATGAACAGGAAATATAATTTGTCCTTCTGAAGGACACAAATGCATACATGCAAATCCCTAGGTTCTCTTAAGTTAAGGAGAGGCATAAAGCATGATCATGAAATCAAATACTAGCTCTATGAATCCATACTGCAGTTCTGCTGGATAAAATCAGGTCCATGTTACCAGTTTAGGATGTAACTGTTATCAATTTAACAATCGGTAACGTGTTTATGCTTCAGAATTTCCAAAATGTGTCTAATTTAAGGTACATAATGATGCAACAGATTACATTTTAAATCGAACATGAAAACAAATAAAACATAGGAATAAATGTCCTCCTGTTTTCTTAGTCAATGACTACACTGTCAGAACAGCCCTCAGTGAGCTCAAATTTCTGCTGTCTTTTCTGCCTCTTTCCTGAGAAGAGCTTCTTACTGTCTGAGGTGAGTGTACATATCAGTCAATCCAGAACTGTCAGGTAGGTCCTGCTAACACACTGATTTTTCTGTATAACTTGTTATGCTTGAAACTAGGACAAAAGGTCTTTATAGGGCTGTCTGTAGAGCGGTGTATAAACTGCAAACCATTTCGCCTCAGAGAACTTTTGGACTGGTAAAGTCCAGCAACTGCCATCAGTAGCAATTATCTGTGGATAAAATACCACTTCAGAACATGTTTCTGTAATTAAATTAGAAATGCTGAGGCTAAAGCACTATCACAAATGCAAAATGAGAGTAGGCTATGTAGTCCTACAATATGCTGATCTAGGCAAGAGTCTTGTATTTTGTTTTTGTCTCTATTCTGGATGATCCAGGGAGTTTGTGTCATCTGTGTGGTTCCATCTCCTGTCAGTATAAATGGGATGGATACCTGCTTGCTTTTGTAGTGTGCTTTGAGGTCTGTATGTATGCACTAAGGAACATTTTCACACACTGACAGTAAGAAACAACAATGCCTGCTCTGGAATGCACATTTTTCCATTGTTTATTGAAAACTCAATATGCATACACATCCTTGCTGGGATGTGAGGAAAGGTATTACACATAACATTTTGCTAGGCTGACTTACAAGCCTGGTCTTTATGTGATCACAAACATCTGTTTGCAAAACTCCTGTGCATTAATTGTTTTCTCTTACACACTGGTCAGTGCCTGTGAACTTCATTCAGTAATGGCTTGTGCACTAGTTAACAGGAATTCATTTAGGAAGGGAAGTGAAACAAACCAACAAAGAGTGCACATCCCATTAGTTTCATCTCTCAGATGTTTCTTGGCTAACTGTACCAGGCTATGATCAGTGTGCAGACCATGAAAACAGACAAAACCGGCTGAAAAAGCAACCTTGTACCTCTTTAAGAAAAAAGAAAAACTTTCCCATTGATTTAGAGCTTCATAAATTAGCCTAGGGACAGCTTTAAATTGTGCTCTTATTATGCATACAGGATTCTACTCACCTAATAATTTTGCTATTCAATAGAAAAAAAAATGTTTTGAATAGCAACCAAACATGCCATAAAAATACACTATCCACATTCTGCAAAGAGTGAAGATGTAAATGAATGGATTGAAAATGTCCCCAATATGATTTCTTTCTTGTTGACTTTCCAATTTAATTTTTCATGGGGAAAAAGATGTACTGGGAAATAGAATGCATGATCTACAAGTAGGAATTTAGGAAGTCATTATATACCCATTAGTTATGTGCATTTATTAAATCTGTCTGGTAAAATTAAGGAAGCTAAAATTTTATGTATTTATTTCTATCTAGTGTACCTTGTATATCTAGTATGCCAGTCAGCATTTAAGATAAGCAAATTAACTGATCGTATCAGTGAACAGAAGCCTTGAACTGGGAAGGATATACTCGCTGAAGAAAGTCTCCTGAGATTCTCTAGCTGTGGTCCCTGTGTGATTTTGGGATACTATCCGTTTTCATTTAATGATCAAAGTCTTTTATGACTATCTTTCAAAAACTATAGGAAGTATAAACAACTACTTTCTCAGTATTTTCATTCAAGCTCTAGAAAATCCTTGAGGCTGCCCTGGAAAGGGGCACGGAGTCTGCCTGTGTGACAGTGTTTGACCAGTGCATACTCCTAAGGGCCTTTATGATGGCTATAAGACCAGTTATTCATCCCTGAGAGCCATGATGGTGAGAATATTTATTTACATAGATAACTATCTTGATCAAAGCAAAGCCAGAAGAGCTCCTTAGACTACATATCTTGGCCTGAGTCTATCCAGTAAGGGCCTTAGGGATTTTGGTAAGTACCCCAAACCCTCTTGCGTTAACCAGTTCTCCCAGTTTAGACTTACTGATATTCATGGGACATGCCAGGATTTGCATCTTAAATTTTTACTGGTCAAAAAAGTAATACAGATAGATGGAAGGAATAATAGGTTTTTATTTTATCCCTTTCCCATAGGAAAGGGGATTGGAGACTTCTGCCACTAATACTCCTTGCTTTCAGTGTATCTGCTTTCTATTGTAGTAGCATCCAAATGAGCACAAGGAAAGGGAAAGCAGTGGACAAGTAAGGATTTGCTTGTCACACACCACTTGGTTCACTCTGGCGTGGTGAAATATAAACTCGGTAGGGTTAGAACTAAATTTCTGTTGAAAGAATGCTCCAAAGATCCTAGGTATGGGTGCCTCAGTCTTGCTTTGGTCATCTGTCTAAAGATTTGGTTAAAGGGTTTATTGAGCATAAATATGAAAGTCTCTGTCTGAAAAGAAAGAATCAGTGAGGTTACCGAGAATTCAGCACAGATTCTGTCAGATACTGCCACTTCCAGGCCCCTGCAGGCTAGAAAGAACCAAATGAAAGGGGCTGTGATAGTAGAGGCCTGATGTCATAACAGCATGGACCTGTTGCCAAAGCTGGGGACAGTCCCCAAATCTTTCACATATTTCAGTGGCTATAAAACATTTATAGTCCTTCTGGTATGTTATCAGCAACAATAAGGATCTGGTTCAAAAACTTAACTGCTTCTACCCATTTTTGTAAGCTCTGAGCTGGACGTGAGACATAGACCTAAGGATTTCCCTGAATTAATTCCTCCTCAAGTCCTATAACTGTGGCAAGGCTAGAAGGAGGATTTTAAGATGACAGGCAAACCACTGTCCTCTTTTACTCTGAATGACCAGCGCTGTGGTGCTCAGTTATCAGAGGAACAGAAAACAGAATTCTAGTCATGTAAATTCTGTCTGAAAATGAAGGACTCTGACTAAGGTACACTTAGCTGTATGCATTAAGTTTACAGTGATAGGTTTTGCAAGTGGAATAAAATTAAAAAAAAAAAAACATTTGGGAGTGTTTTCCAAAGATAATCAACTATTTAACAAACAAAATTAGAAAAAGAAGCTTTCCTGCAATCGTACAGACACATGACTCATTGCTGGCACCCATTTTCCCTGGGGTAACAGGAGTCAGGGAATTCAGAATGCTGGTTAGAGTCCTACATAAAATACTTCATATCTAGTGACATGACCTCCTGAAGCAGCAGTCTGAGCTGCAAAGTGTCTCGCAAGTCTTATTTTATTTTTTTCTGCCAGGGCATCAGAATTAATGTTTCTAAAATTCAATAAAAGGCAGGTAATGAAAAAAAAAGAAAGGGAAAGAAAAAAAAGGGAAAGGTATGAATTTGTACAGCTGTAAGAATAAACCCCAGCAGATAGCCATGAATATTACCTTTTACTGCATGTGTAGAAGGCAATTAGATCTTTTGATTATGGAAACATAAAAGAGGTTCTCTGGGCAGAGGTGGTGTGAGGTAAGTACATCTGGTGTGAACCTGGTGGTTGGAACTTCAGAGGTGCCAGAGTAGCATTCAGATACTTGGGAGAGGGCAAAATTTTCCTGTAGAGTATTTGATGTTATTCAGTCACTGACTAACACAGAATGACTACCGAGGCACAATGAATATTAGCTCTGTTTGCTGCGGTTCATTGGACTAGTTCTGAGAGAACTTTTCATGTGATGGTTTGAAAGTCTGCCTCTATAGACATGACTAAACTAAAAAGTAATCTCTTTCTTTCCATTTGGTGCAAGTGTAGCCCTGAATTCCCTTTTCTGTAATACAACCAATTGAAATAATAGTGCTGAATATTGAACAAGTCCACCTCCACCACCACATATAACTAATTTGCATCCCAAATACCTGACTAAGTCTTTGCAGGTAATTGGTAGTTGCGTAATCTGCCTATTAATTTCTTCATTTCTAGCCAGTCTCTAGTTAATAATCAATAGTCTTATTTTCTAATGAAAAAATGGCCTTGACATCCTGGCCTTTGTGCAGTGTTAAAATAACATTGATCGTTATCATTATCATATGTCCTTGATATACTGTATAAGGGCAAGGATATCAGTCTTACAGTACAGGGACACTTAATAAGCTGGGATAAATAACTGTGATTGGTCAAAGAAGTATTCACGGTTTTCTGGGCAAAGATGCGTGGGAGAGAATTAATAAAATGGTGTCTATTAGTTCTATCGCCAAATCTAAATGGAAGACAGTCTCCACAAAGATACATGAAAGATGCACAAAGACACATGAAAGCTGGAGACAGGGTTATGTTTCTCCTCGTTGTACTGGACATCTCCAAAGAAAACATTTTTCCCACTCTGTAGCTGGATATTCCGACTGGTCATTTCTCCTTTCTGTGAGGAGGGTAAACCCTTACCACGTGAGGGAGGAAGCCTGTGGCTAACACATCACATCAAATATAGTAACTCAGTTTTCATAGGGTTTTTTTCAAATTTTAGTCTTTGATATTAGTCTTCTTCTGCTATTAGTAGAGCTTCAAAACTTTTATGTCTTGCAGGAGCCCTTTTCCTGAGAGAAATCAAAATATTAATTGTGTCCTCTTGGACTCTTTAAGTAGAACTTGAGGACCATTTTTCATCCATGACATACTACAGACCAGAGCACAGTCTATATTTGGATCTTTTGACTTAGGTACAATGTCTAATTAAAAAAAATAATGGTACTGTAGATCTTATTTTACTAATCTTCCATAATAATAAGACCTTTCTTTTTGCTTCCAGAATTTATACTCTGCTATTAAATAAGGAAAATCTTTTGTACAGTAGGTGTAAAATTACATCACTGTCAAACCATTATTTAAAAAAGAAAAAAAAATCAAGGGTCCTGTGCTAATATTAAAAATCAGAAATTAGTTACATTTAAAAGGTCAACTGCAGGGTGATGGTACCCACTGGCAAGTCTTCCACAGCAACCTACAGAAACCATGGGTTTGTTTGGTGTCGCAGACCTTGTTGTGGTTGATATTTGTGTGTTTTGCCTATCAATTTCAAAAGCCAGGTTTGTGGAAATAGCATTAAACTAAGGGCTTCTGAACTTTGTTGAAATAGGTTATGGGAATTCATGCCTTTGCTCTGGAACATAAACACAATCTCCAAGTACCATTTGTTTTGTATCTGTAAATACACTGATGTTCATGCAGGCAGAAGAATTTATACGATTTTTTTTTCTTGCGAATATATGGATATGTTTATAATTATACCCAGCTGCATTGTATCAGGACAGGTTATGTCCCCCCAGGAGCAACCCAGAGTGTGATTGCAACACAACCTGTGGGCTGCATGAGGCAGTGTGGGTGAGGTGAGAGGGGCAGGCCATGGCTGCCTGGCCAACGACATGACCTTCTGCTTTTTGAGATCCCTGAACGAAGGTATAACATTTTAAATTTATGTCCAGTCATTTCCAGGTGTACATAAGATACAGCTTGCTCTTTGAAAAGATTACAGAGTTTTTCATTAAGCATGCACCAGGGCCTTTAGTATGTGGGCTGTTAGCTGGCTGTAGCCTGCCTCCGAGTCTGCGTACACGTCCCCACAAATGTGTGTGCTCCCCTGCAGAAAAGAGCTACAGCAGCTGTATGATACCATCCTTTAATGATTGTCAGAGGAGGGACAGATTCCTAAATAATTGTCACTAGGTTATTTTAAGACTCCTAAATATTCCATTTATAGCTTAAATATTTGACAAAATTATTTTATAAAAGTTTGTACACTTGCAAAGTGTTTGATGCTAAAGTATAAGACACTGGAGCCTCTTCCTTCAGAGCACATTTTGGTTTTCACAAGTGAATAAATAACAAGACTCTTAGCACTTGGTTCTTGGTCTTCTCCGTGCTATTTGTAAGTGGAGTGAGAGCAGCTATTATTATCTTTATAAATATTTGGCACTGCATGGCCTTGATGCGCAATCGTGTCTGTTCAAAGAATGTCTAGCAAACAAAGGAACTGGTCTTAGGGCATGAATGTTATCCTGAAGCAACTAAAGGATACAAGCCTTGTCACTTCTTGTCTCATTTTCATTAAGAAAATCATGTGGTTTAGCTTTAGGGGGGTGGTGATGAATCAACCATGTGACTAAGGGCAGGTGGCCATCTTAAAGCAGCTCTTATCCCTAGTAAAAATGAGAATTAAAAGGAGGGGATGGCAGGGTGAGGGAGTGGGGGAGGTGTTCAGCTCCATAAGAAGTTCCATCACTGGGCTGCCACGGAGTAAATATTTTTACAAATATATTATTTACTACAAGGGAAGCTTTTCCCAGAGAAGGCAGATAAATGTGCCTGCTATGGGAGCTTTATGGCCACTACAGGCCCAACTGTCATTCCTTCGGTACTTCCTGTCAGTCTGACTAAACTCTGTCATCCTTCAACCCAGTTTAAATTAACAGGTAATTTGTAAATGTCACTTCAGGTTAGGCCGCTCATTTTGTTTCTACTCTACCAATGCAAAGTCTAGGACTAATTTTTCTTGTCTTCTTTTAATAGGATTTTCATTTATAAATAGAATTATGTTCTGAAAATAAATTACAGTAAGTGATGCACAGAACTGGTAGCAGCAGCACTTTCATAGAATTTCAAGCACCTACATCAGAAGAGATTAATAAAAACACTTCAAAGGCTAAATTCTATTTAAGCAGAAGACAGCTTTTGGTTAATATTTAATCTGAGTAACTGAGATCTTGGTTGAAAATATAATTTTTTAATATCTAAATTAATTTGCAAAACAAAACCATTAATTTTGCCTGAGAGCTTTCATAATGCAAAAGTTTCAGTAATTTATTTGAAAAAAAAAAGTAATTCTGTAGTAAAAGTCCCTATTTTAATATGGAATTTATTTCTAATGCAATATATTATGTTTGATCAGCAATACTGCTTTAAGTCTGTACTTTTTTTAGTGATTGCTAATGCGCTGTATTGAATAAGAAAAAGAATCAGACTTTTCATGAGAGTTTTTAATTTATAAAAGAGATTGCCTTTAGGTTCAGTATTAACAAATAGACATCACCCATTTCTTAACAGTGATATGCAACTGCAAAAAATACAATTTCACTATAATATAGGCATGCATGATAGGAACTGGTATAATATTTTTCGGCAACATGGTTTTTGAAGTGTTGTAGTTATAGCACATGCTTTGCTTGTTCACCTCCTGGAAATGTCATATCCAAGTGAGCTGGAGGAGCTGTTTGCAGGGTGAGACACCTGTGACTGCCTTCTTTCTGGTGGTAGGAGGCATCTTCTTCTCCTCCCACCCCTCAAGGAAACTACATCTTTCCATCAGAAGGAGAGAAGAGACTCAGTTCATGTGTCTAAGGGAATCTCAGCACCTTCTGTTCCTTGTAAAAGTTTTTTAGGCTTGGGCAGAGGCTTGACTGTCCCCTCATAGCAAAGGCCATTGTCTAATCCCCTCTGTTGGCTTCAGTAGTAGCCAAACTCAGTTGTGGGGATGCAGGCCAAAATGCAGTTCTCTTTCACCAACCTCTCTCTATATTCATTTTATTCTCTTCTGCTGTCATCCCTTTCACTTCTTCACTCTCAGTCCTGTTACCTGTGTTTTTCCTCTCATCATTTACATGAAAGCATTTATCTGGATTTTTGTGACCCTTTTTATTCTGGTTGATTATGTTTCTGATTTCTTCCAGCAAGTCCCTTTTATTAGTCCGTCAGTACCCAGAAGTGTTCTGCAGTAGGTTCACAGGTGTTTTGTAGAAGGTATGTAACACTCAGGGCATCTGGGAGACAAAGGCATTCCCTGTAAATAGTGGAGTAGTAGCAAGGGTTCTTCTCAGTGACATGGTGAGCAGGAATTCAAGAACCATAGCAAAAAGTTTTGGCACTGAGCCACCAGTGGTGAGTGATTACATTGGCTAGTGCTCTGGTAATTAACATATAAGGGATATCAACATGGGAGATTGCAATATAATGTGGCATAAGTCAACTAACTCTCCCTTAAAGAGTTGGATCCTTTAAGTTGGCTTCAGTGCAACTGTGCTTTAAGCCTCCACCCAGACAACATCTGTATTATTTAAAATATCATGTCTGGATCCTAGATAAACCTGTAAGCCCATTGTAAATCTAGTTCAACTACTATTGTAAAGGCTATTTCAGGTGTTTTTAAAATTACATTTTTAGTGACATCAGCAGTATCAGAGTCCAGTATCAAATACGGAAAAAGCATTTTTCATTGTGTATTAATACTGACTTATCAGAAACATAACTTTTCTGTGTAAATATTAATTTGTTTTTAAACATTAAAGACCTTATTTTATTCTTAATATTAAATTAGCATTAATGCAAGAAGAGTGTAGGACTTGAAAAGAGAGCCATGCGGTATTAAATACTAACTGAAGTTCCTTCAGCCTGATTCGTGGTAATTATTAGGAATGCATGTCTAGTTGGAATGTCCCTCTTTTTTCTTGTGCTTTAGTGGATTTTAGCTGTAAAAGCAGCATCAGTCCAATTTTCCACATAACTTACCTTAACATGTTTTCACAAATTGATCAACTTCAACTTGTTACATTTTCCCACTGTATAATATATGAAACATTTTGTGGTGAAGCAGAAGTAAGCTTGGATCTTCTGTGTATGGCTAAAGTGAATCAATACAAGGGAGAATGATGAAACTTCGGAAACTGACCTTTATGTGAACTGACCTTTATGTGCTGGTGTTCATGAAATTTGAACTAAGACTCAGTTTTAGGAAAACTGTGAAAGAGCTAATATTCTGAAATGCTGACAAAAAGGAATCCACTGTGAAATGAATGCCTGTCTGCCTGTCTGACCATCAAAATTAAAGCAGAGAAGTAGAAATTTATTGCCACCTGTCTGAGAGACAAATATGCGAGATAGATGTGCGCGGCTTTCTCCAGGATGACATCTGGAGGAGTGTGGTGTGTTGACCTTGGCTGGATGCCAGGTGCCCTCCAAGCTGCTCTGTCACTCCCCTCCTCAGCAGGACAGGGTAAGGGGAGAAAATAAGATGGAAAAAACCCTTCTGGGTCAAGATAAAGGCAGTTTAATAAAGCAAAAGAAAGGCCACGTGCAGAAGCAGAGGAAAACAAAAGATTTACTCTCTGCTTTCAATCAGCAGGTGATGTCCAGCCACTTCTCAGGAAGCAGGGCTTCAGTACGTGTAGTGTTTGCTCTGGAAGACAAATGTCATAATAACAAATTCCCCCACCAGCCCCCTCTTTCTCTTAGTTTTCATTGCCTGTATTGCTGAGTAGACCTCATATGGTATGGAATATCCCTTTGGCCAGTTTGAGTCAGCTGTCCTGTCTATGTCCACTCCCAAGGTCTTGCCCACCCCCAGCCTACTGTGGGTTGGAGGCTGTCAATGAGGTGGGAATGTTGGAGAAACAGCTCCAATGCTGTAACCGAAACACTGATGTGCTATCAACACCTTTGTAGCCACTGATACACAGCACAGCACTGTGAGGGCTGCTGTGGGGAAAATTGTCTCTATCTCAGCCAGACCCAATACAAGGAGCACTTACTGACTATCCAAGTTATTGCAAAAAGAGCTACTGTGTCAGTTGCTCCTAATTCAACTTAAATACATGGAGATTCTTTCAGCAATAAATGAGCAGGACTTTGGATGATTCTTTGAGGTGTTTATGCTCTACATCAAAAATTCACAGCAAGCAAAGTAAGATGCACATTTCTCTTTTAATCAGAATATTTTTTCCCATTTTTTGTCTCACTTTTAGTTTACTCAAGAAGGTCAAATATGTATGTGCTTAGCAATTATTGCAGGGAGAAAGCCTTATGGAGGTTTATCTGTGAGGCTATTCCAAAGGTCATTACTAGGATGAAGCAGCCCCTCGATGTAGTTCCCCTTATTTCTGAATGAACGCCGACATTGAATCTTTGTTAGCATCAATCCTCCATTTTACAGACAGCAGATTAAGCAAAAATTCCAAGTATTATCTCTATAATTTCACTAATTTAGTGTATTACCTTTTTATTGCCTAGGTTGATATGTCTTAATGCAGCTGTGACTGTTCTCAAGCATCACCTCATGCTACCTGGCAGGTGTTTCTTACATGTGGTTCTGTTTTTCAAAACTGGATCACATTTATGAGTTGCATTTTGTTGATTGACTCTTGACTAAGGTGGTGTTTTTACCTAAGAAGTAATAAGACATTCACTATCCCAGCAACACTCTAGCTGTATCTGGGTGGGAGATAGAGGAGCGTGTTACGTTCAGATGTTTATGTCTATGCTAATCGAAAGCTGTGGTATCTGAATTTGGGATTTTTGAAGCACAACATTGAACTGTGTGTTGTAGTAACTATTTTTAAAACCTTTCCATGTGTCAGATCACTCTTTTAAATATAAAATTAGGGATATTCTAATTTCATCTCATGCTTCAGAGTATGTATCCAATTTTCCAACACTGATTTTTAGCACTTCATTTTCTGGGGTCCAAACAGAATCCTTTTGGGCTGTTTTGAAACATGCTTGGAGGGACCAGTTACTCCACACTAAGTAAAACATAGGCCGAGATCCTCTCAGGTTTGCTATCTAGTCTCAGGGAGATTTGAAACGTTAGGTTTAGCACATAGCTAACAGTTGAGACAGATGAGGGCAATCTTCCTCAAAGCTGTTGCGTTAGACTGAGACAAAACTGCAGCCACGTATAAATGAAAAGTTTATCTTTGCAAGCAGCAACGCGGTGGTTTGACTATTTTTCAATTAAAAGTTGAATTCCGTAGTGCATTGAATCTGTCACAGTGAAAAATGTAGGCTGATTGTTAATAATACCGCTCTATAATTATTGCTGTTATACAGTCCAGATACCTCATGAGGGCATGATCCCCTGATTATATTTGGTTCTGTACAGACCGCAGAAGAAGCAATTCCCAAGCTGTAAGGTTGGTAAGCTTGGTATAAGACTCTTGCAAGTAGATTCAAGAAGCTTTTCTGTTGTGCCTGTTGATGTTGCTGAAAGTGATCTGTCACAGTGAGAGCTGCCCCCTTTTAGCCTTACATTGCATGCTTGTTCTCTCATTTTGACATGTTAGGTGTTGAATGGCTAAGACTGAGCTTTCTTGTTAAAGAAGGTGTTTTTTCAGTATTAAAAAAACCTTTTAAGATATTTTCTTAAATTCATAGAGAGTTGAATAAAAAAATTTCAACACAAGATTATTAAAATATATTGCCTTCTTTAAAACAGAAAATTAAAAACCTTCCACAAAATGCTTTTAATGTAATTTTAGACTGAAATAATTACTTGTGCCTCTGGTACAAAGTTCAGCACCTTTTTCCCAGGGATATATATTTGCAGATTGAAGAGAACAAGAAATTGGTATAGACAGGTGTCCTCCCATAGCATCATCCCCCTTAGTGGACTGATGACAAGTGAATGCTTGAAATGGGAGACAAAATTCAAGTTTAAGTGTTTTGTTTCTGGCCAAATGACTCATAAAGGTGTAAAAATATCTCTTTGTCTCGCCATCCACCTATTTGCAAGAGACACACAGTTGGCTCTCTTGCTGTATTAGCCACAACCTAGACAGTGAGTACCCCTTATAAGACCCCTTTCAGATGCTAGTTGAAATAGTTAGATTGAAAAACTCCATTTTATTTCAGAATTTTGCTTAAAGTTTTCTGCTATTCAAGAGAATACAATGAGGGAAACACAGTGCTTTGTCTGTGTTAATTTCTTTAAGTTATTGTCTTACTGAGAATTGCTGGATCTCCCATAGAAAAGCAAGGACTTGCCATTTAGCAGCAGTGATAAGCATGTCAGGGCATGGCTTTCACCATTGTCATGAAGAAAGTGTGAAAGTTTAGCTAACTAATCAGCTGCTATAAAAAAATCCAGTCAGTTTTTATTTGTTTGCTTCAGGGAGAGTTATTAGAGTTAAGCAGCTAAATTTGTAAAATTTTGGGGAGTTTTAATTTCTTTTTTCTCTGGCAAGATTTGATCTCTCCCTTCTGGATTGCATCACTGACTGTGGAGGCTGCATCCTTAGAGAGCACCAATATTCCTCCCTCCTTCCCTGCCTGCCTGCCTTCCTGCCTTCCCTCCCCAGAGCTGCTGAAGTAGAGCAGACTTTTCCTGCACTTGAGCACCAAAACTGAGAATGGGAATAAACCTTTCTGTTTTCTCGATGACCTGCTGTATCCTGAAACCCCACTTCATTTCAATATGAATGGGATAAAAAATGTAACTTATTAAATTTTGTGTGGGAACTGGCAGAAAATGACAGGAAAAGGGTGGAATGATGAAGCTGGGATGAGGAACAGTAAATACAAGAAAGATTTCCACTAGACAAGGACAGAAAATGCAGATCAGATAAGGAGGCTGGCAACTGAATGTTGTCCTAGAGAACTGGACTCTAATGTTGTGTCTGTTCAACTTGAGAAATCTTTTTTAAAAAAGCAGAGCAATTGAGGTCTACAGTAAAAGCAAAACCCCACATTCCTCTTTAGTCGAGGAGCCCTGAGGCAGGGGAAGCCAGGAGGAAGAGCAAAGGGGAGACAGCTCTGCTGTGGGCTGTTTCCAGCCTGAGGCGTGCTGGGTTTTGCACATGGTGGTTTTTTTGCATTTGAATGTCATTTCTGCTAACGGGAACTTGTGTCCTCAAAGGACAACAGATCCTGGAGACTGGAGGACTATCCCTGAGCCAGGGTAGAGAAGCCTAGGCCTGCTTCTTCTCCATGTGCGCAGGGAGGGAAGGGAACAATATGGTCACCCTCGTCTACTGCAAGAGCTCTTGGCCCTGGAATGCTCATATGAAAGGAACTCCAAGAGAGTGTGTTTAGTTGTCAGTATGCTGTGCAGTATTCCCGGAGATGGAGTAGCAGAGGCTGTTGGTAGAAGTGTTGGAGCTAAAGTGCCATCAGCCCAGTGAGGCCCAGCATGGGCCATGGCCAGGGCTGGGTGATGGCAGGAGCCTGGCACCCCTGCCCTGGTCCTGCTACCCAGCAGCAACAGCGCATTTCAAACCACAAGCTGGAAGGAAAGCAGCCTGCTGGCTCCACATAACTTCTGGAGGAAAAGAGGGTAAAGTTATAGTTTGGTAAATTACTCACTCCCTGCCTATCTACATAGGCATAGTTTGCTTTTCTACCTTTAAAGAAAATACAGATTGTTAAAACTGCTGCTTTGCAAGTCAGAAAATTAGGTTTTGGTTTTAGCACCAGAAAACTAAGTGTAATTATCTCTAGGTTTGTCTTGATGGCATGAGTTTTTGTTGTAATTCCCATAAATTTAAACCCAACACTTGCTGCTGCCAATGGCAACAGGATTACGCTTGTGTCAGCTGACCCAGAAGAAATGTGTTTTCATTACCCCACAGAGGTATGCTCTGATTTAGTGAAGTGCTTCATAACCGCAGTAGGTCAATAGGAAGTACACTTGAACAAATACAGTGTTGCATGATGTTTAATAGTGAGGAGCAACAGTGTTGGGCATCTCAGAAGAACCCAAGATGAACAGATATTTTTAACCTTATTAGCTCTGTGCCTCAGCTTCCCACTTGTAAAATGGTTTACAATTAAATGAACCAAAGGGATGTTCTGAAAATAAATTCATTAATGTTTTAGAATTATTCAGATACTATGCTATGGAGTGTAATAGACAATCCCACAAGTAAATGAAAATTCTTTGTTCTGTAAAATACATTTTGAAG
The DNA here is from genome assembly GCA_013396775.1 of Cephalopterus ornatus. Classification (NCBI taxonomy): domain Eukaryota; kingdom Metazoa; phylum Chordata; class Aves; order Passeriformes; family Cotingidae; genus Cephalopterus; species Cephalopterus ornatus. Next base: position 55,169 of record VZRE01003953.1, on the reverse strand, counting down.
CGAATATGAACTGAGGAAGGTGGGACCACTCTCTGAACAGTGAGAATAACAAAAATATTGAATAACTGCCCTGCTCCTTTGTTGAGCACCATCTACCTAGGTCGTGGACTCAAGTGAGTATTTCCTGTGGGACAAATTAGTAATCACATAATTTAAATCCATATTGCAAATCATGAATTTAAGGGAATGAATTAAGATTATATGAGTCTTAATGCTGCCTCAATTGCTGCCACAATGAGCCACCTTTTTTCTCACATTCCTTAACTTTGCTTGACTTTGCAACAGCACTGCTCCTTTGAGCTAGTGGGGTTTTTATATAATAATGAAAGTTTATGTCTCTATCTGTATATATATATTTGTATATTCTTCAAAGTCAAGTTGCCAATTGAAATTAATTCCATGAGGAGGTCTTACAGCACTTCTGGATGTTGAAAAAGCTTAACAAAATCTGAAGCAACCTTTGAAAAAATGAAATAAAAAAATTAAAAGAAAAATCAGTTAAATTCGATAGTTGGAGGTAATTTTCAGTATCACACCTCAAGATTCAGGAGTTGAACAGCCGTTACTGCTAATGTTCTGGCCTAAACCTGCACACTGCACTGGGTATCTTTACAAATCTAAATATATAAAGTACACTAGGTGCTCTTTCAAAGTGCTTACTAGGGGCTATTTATAGTACTTCTCCAAATCTTCTGGTACAAAGATTACGTTTAAGAATATTTTGTTGTGCTAAGTCTGTGTTGTATTAGTTGTGCACCCAGCATCTCTCAGAAAGGAAGAAACAAGATAAAATGGTTGTAATTTTCTTCCTAACTGCCCTTAGTCTGCAGCAGGACATTACATATTTTCTTTGCACCAATAAATGCTTCCATGGGCACAAGCTTTGAGGCCACATGCCCTGGAGAAGCAAGCTGAATCCAAGAGTCATCCTCCATCCGTGGAGCAGAGACATCCCCATGAACCTTCATCCTTTGCCTGGTAGAAGCTGTGGGGTGGAATGGGTGAGAGAGCTTTTTAGGTAGCAGCACAGCTGGTGTTTCCTAACGGAACCTTGCATTCTCCCAGGATAAATGAGGGAAGGTGAGCGGCACATCATAGTCACTTTTATGCCAACAAAGAGCAATCTATGTAAGTGGCTCCCCTCAGGGTCTCGACCTGGAAAACCTGCTCTTAAAGACAACCAGATTATTAAAGCAAGGGCGTGAGCTACTAGGAGGCAAATTATCTATCCATCTGATCCAGATAGTTGCACATAAGTAGACATGAGAGGCAGCATTAAACAAACCAAACCAAAATTTCATTTCTATCCTGGTATCCCTGTGTGGGTTTTAAAGGAAATTAGGGAAGAAATGTATTGGACTGTATTTCTCTGGCTTAGTTGTGTTAAGGCACTGCAGTGCAGTTATATTTTGGATTTTGTATGTGACTTTACTGATTTGTGCTGTTTTATTGATATTAAATGTATTTTAATTATATCAATAATGAAATCAGATTAGATTGTAAAGTCTTTCTGACACATAATAAACTCTTCCATGATCGAGAAGAAAAGAGAGTCTTACCCTTCCAAGTCTATGCTAAGTCAAAGAGCTCATGGAAATAATGCAAGTAGAGCACAGCACAGCTGAGGAAACGCTGGGAATGGGAACATGATACTCATTGGCTTATGTTCCTCAGCAGTGCCTGCAGAGTGGCCATAGGTTTGCATCTGGAGCAACACAAAGCTTGAACTCACTGTGTCTTTCTCAATAGGATTTAGCTAATCTAGATATTTGTAGATGTAAGAATTTTGACATGTTCACTGAAAACACAATCTGTTTGATTTCACTGGTCATTTGAAGTAAACAGACTCCAACATCATTCATGTTGAGAGCTGTTTGTGCAGCAGCTACTTGTGAAAAATGTGTCATCTGCTTAAGAAAACCATCACAGTTCAAGAATAAAAATACCCTACAGCATTAGCCAGTTTGTTCAGGGAGATTTCCCTTCATATTTGTTGCTACCTCGTGCTCAGAAGATATACACTACTGACTGGTCTGGTCTCCTGAAACGCAAGTATCTAGCTGGAAAGAACAACTTGTATCAGCTGGGCAGATATAATTAAAGATTCAGGCTTACTTCATACCCAGGTGGAGACTTTGAAAGACTTAAGGGAATTTAGTGCTAATCCAAACCTAGTATCTCCCAACCAACAACATGATGGGCAGCATGGAGCTGTAATTGGAAGGGCATTGGAGGGGGACCTGGAGAGATTACAGAGGAGTGAGAAGAGAGGATTAGACAAGCACAGGAATAAGTACAGCAACTTCAGAAAATTACTTAATGCAATGCAGTCCTTGTGTCTTTGTGATATTCAGAATCCTAGGCTTGTCAAAGAGTACAATACCACACACCTTTCAATTCTGTTCTAGAAATCTGCATTTGAGAATGCTAACTGTCAAAGCCTTTACAAGCTGAAGGAAGCCGCTTAGGAAGATACAGGCAGTTCACCTGACAATGCCTCCTGTTAATCCTGCCATGTATTAGAATCATCTATCCTTATCTCCAGATCTGTCAAAACAGGACAAGTGATCAAACTTCAGGATGCTCATCCTTACATCATGTGGCACATGGCCTCACAGACATGGGGGTCCGTGATCTACCAGCACCCACAGATCTTGCTTAATGTTCACACAACCTCTTCGAAAGGATTTTTTTGGAAAGTTCCCTTTAACTGAAATGTCATCTTCCCCTGCCTTAGAATTCCTCTTTGCCACGTCATATAATCATATATTCCAACAAGTGCTCAGGAGCTGTAGTTAGGAATTAAATCAAGCTTGCAAGCATGTGAATCCTCTTTTTATGACTTTGCCTCCATCTCATTTTCCTAATGTTGCTTTCACATTATCTTTGTCTCTTCCAATTCTGCTTTACTTTACTTTTATTGGTGCTTTTCTCCTTGATCCTGTCCCTCCAAATCATATATTTCCTATCTCTGATTTGGAATGGATCTGTATGCTCTTCTCTTACTGCCAGTCTTCTTGCCTCTACCTGATGATTAGCAGTCTTTTCTAACCACAGTGTGAGTAGAATTTGGCATGCAGGAGAGCGCTAGTCTTAAGGAGCAGACACTGCCCAGAGGGACAGCACAGGACATGCAGTGAAACCAGATGAAATCCAATATGACCACTTGACATCCAAGTCAGAAAAGGCAGATTTTTAAATTAAATGTTGTATTGCACGGTGAGAGAAGGAAACAAATTAATTCTGTTCCCTTAGAATGAAGGCTGTAACATTTTTTTCCTTATTTTACTTAGGATCTTTTGATAGCTCCAGTTAGGGAAAAAACTGACATAGGTGTTTCTGTGAAGTAATCTTGTTTGTTGATAAAATCCTGTTGTGCTTGTACATAGGAAGCATCAGCCAGCCAGAAACAGTTCCTCTGTCCACCTCACCAGATCCTGTGTGGCAACATTGCCAGGAGAGTCTCTAGGCTTCTCCTAGCTTATACGAATTCAGACTTGCTTTGTTCTCATTGCTTACACACCTCTATCATGCTTTCAAGCAAGATTCAGCAAAACCATTCTTTTGGACCAGTTTCAGTTTCTTTTCTGGTCTCCTTTTTTTTCCTTTTTTTTTCTTTTTTTCTCTTTCAGCTGTGCTATGAGTCTTTCAGGTGACTTAAGTAAGCATAAGCAGGCCAACAGTGTCCTAATTTTTTTGCCTTTAAATGCTAGCTGCATTTTATGGATGTCTTTCTGTTTCACCTACATCTTCTATGCAAGTGATATTCTTTAATTTTTTAAAAACTTTTGAAGTGATAGGACCCAAAGTTTATCAAGAAAGGCACAATTTCCACCCCAGTTCTGCGTAGTAGACCTATGTTTAGGTAACATTTCTAGGCCCGGAGCGATGGATCTTTTTCATCAATATTGTCACATTGTACTATTGGCAATGACGTAATAGCTTGGCTAATTAAATTCTAGTAATATGCACTTACATGGCTGATCAGTACTAAAGCTATTCATTTTATATCATTTTAATCTTTAAAATGTTAGAAAAGCTATTTGAAATGAGTGGCTTACTGTAAGTGAATGGACAGAGACCACAGTCAATAAGTAAAGTGCTCATTCACCAAAGTGCTTTAGCAAGGTTATATCTTGTTAAAGATTTTGAAGCTGGACATAGTGTTGAATTGAAGCCCATCGGCCATTCCCATCATTTATTTGGATTTGCTAAATGATCTGAAAAGAGATTCGAATGCCAGCAAAAAGGACTGGGCAGAAGGACTACCAGGCTAGTCCTCAGCTCTCCCACTGTTGTGTTTTGGATGCCACTGTGAAAGCAAAATGCATCAAATTATGTGGGCCCACTATGTTACATCAAAACATGTTTTTTTTATGTTACTGCGTTTGTTTTATGTTATTTTTAACATGAATTGATACAGTATATGACAGGGGACTTGTGTTGCCCCATAACAAGGTGGAATGCAACTCACTGTATAACCCAAGTGTACATTTAGAGGATGCTGGTACTGGTTTGAAGAGCAACTGTTTGGCTTGACATCTTCCTCAAACTTCAACAAGTGTCCTGCAAAGTAAACAACCACTTGTTAGTGACACTGGAGAGAGGAACACACAAGATAAAACATGAAGCAGCATGTAACTTTTCAGATAATGTTTATTAAACATTTTCTTTGTTTCAAAACAGTGCACGGGAAGAACACCCAAATGACTTCAAAGCTTCAATGATAATTTTTGTGTTATATTTTAACAATGTATTTTATCACTATAGCTCGCTTTAAATTTGCTTCAAATATTAAACAGACTCTGGCTATAGTAGTTAGCTGAATTGTTTATGGGATCAAAATCAAAGTAAACGTTCAGAAAATTTTCAGCAAGAGATTCCAGTTAATGAAAGCACCATTTGTGGTGTGCTAAAACATGTATACACATAGGTATTGCCCCATTTATCAGACATGAGAGCTAATTACCTCATCCACTGCTATATTTCTTCCATCCTCTGCATTTCAATTCCCAATATTAACACATAGGTGGTCAAGCTGACCATCGAATAGCCTACATGAGCATGAATGCATTAAATAATTTAATGTTAGAAGAGTTTATTAAACTGCCACATTCTAATCAGCATGCGTACCTGCCTTCATTAATCTTGCACTGGTCCATGGTGTGTCTCTACAGCCGACATAGAGTGTGCTAATGTTAATAGGAGCTCTTAACAAACAGGATCAGTTAATCAAGGAAAATTTACTATTAGCCACATGACCATGCATACTGAAATCTAATTACAATCAGATTTAACCTCTTCATTACTGTATTCATCCAAGTATTTTTCTGTTATCACTTGTGATACGAAAGTATTCCAAACTGAGACATGGTTATACTTATTTGAACAGGAAATACTTACATCAACTCACGTTTATTAAGAAGGGAGACTTTCTTTTTGCCATGTTCTTAGTCTAAATGTTATATGGGTTATATTTATTGCCAAAAGCAAGAAACCTAGTACTACATTTTCTCGTCCAAAAGCTGATTACAGGAAATAATTCCTAGAAGAGAATGTTGAAAAATGATCTTCACTATTCTACATTAATTCAGATAGAATTGGTAAATTGTTAGCTAACATTGGATGTGGTGGATGCAATTTAGAATATACAGAGGATAAAGTGTTTTAAGTTCTTAAGCAATGTATTTCTTTCTGATATCAATTGAACCATATTATTTTATACTTGGCTATTTCCATTAGATCTTGGACTGTGATAAGCAATTAAGTTCCATCAATGGCTATGATTCTTGGAGTTAGTTCATAGAATGCAAGAGGTTAGAAGGGACTTCTAGAGACTTAGTTCTTGATAGAGAAAGGATAAATGGAGATAATTCCATTTTAGAGCTATTAATTTATATTTATTTTATTTTATTTTTAAATGTTCTTTTTCTGTATGCAGAGTAGGCAGTATTAGTTCAGGGCAGAGAAGGTCAAGTCTGTTTCTTTAATTAGGAATCTATGTGACATTTTGGGTGGAAGAGCAATGTTTTTGACCTATAATAGAGGTTAGAATTCTGAGCTGTTTTAAATTGATGAGAGGGTTGTTTGCATGGGGAGTTCATTGACTGAGAAACACTGTATCACTGCACCTCTGCTTCATGGTAAAAAGTGTGAATTGGGTCATAGCAATGGCATTTGCTGACTCCTGGGTATGGACCAACCACCAGCCTTGGAGACACTACTGAGCCCTGCATTAGGCTCTGTTAACATGTGGGCTTTGCCATCACCCCTCTCTCCTCCGCTCTTCCTCACCCCTGCTCCTTCTTCCTCCTTCTCCTCCTCTCTGCTCTTTAAGCTGAATAATTTCTGCAAGGAGATAAAGCCCTGGGATGGTTTCATCCTCTGGGAAATCAGTTTGTTAAAATCCTGCATTTTGGTGCAAACTGCTACATTGCAGTGGTAAATATGTTGGGGTTTTTTATGAGCTAGGATAGAAGTCAGCCCAAGACAGGATGGTAGAGCTGAGTTCTGGAAGGGAAAAGAACTTACTAAGGCAGATTTCTTTTTCTTTTTTCTCCCTCTATCCTATCCTATCCTATCCTATCCTATCCTATCCTATCCTATCCTATCCTATCCTATCCTATCCTATCCTATCCTATCCTATCCTCTACTACTATCTTGTAGTATCATTCTCTATACTGATGGCTCAGCTTCATCCTTGATGCAAACTGAGGAACTCAATTAATTGATTTTTTTATATGTGCCAAAGACCAGATGAGTCTTCATGTTTGCTCTGGCACAGAAGCCTCTTTCAGCTAAACTAGACTTTCTAAGGTATGTGATTGCATTTGGAATGAAGGTGTGGCTGTCACCCAGCTGACTGTCAGTTTGCTGCAATACATGTTCTCTGAAGGCATCATGCACAGTGTGTGTTGAATTTTAGGGAAAATACTGCATTTGTAGATCACTTGCAGAGAAACTGTAGGATAAAGAGAATTTGACTACCATGAATGGCATGCAGTGGTGTGGGGGTGCAGGACAGAAGGCATTTCTTGCAACCTAGCTGATATGTACTTACACCACTGCTTTTTTCAGCATAGCCAGTACTCTATAACGTTTGGGGACTGTATTAGTATCTGGTGTACTGAACAAACCCAAAAACATTGTCAGGGCTAATCAGCAGAATAAATAACACAGCATAGTAAGAACAAGATCTGATTCTTCACTAGCAGAATATCCTTCTTCTGCCCTGCTTTCCTTTTGTGCTTCTGGTGCATTCGACTGCAATTGCTGTATAAATCTGACCACAAAGGAGAATGCTGATAACTTGCTAAATGTACAAATCCAGCATGATAGAAGAATTAAATGCAATAGTATATGACTCAAATATAATGTAGTTTGGAAATGTCATATGATAATCCTACATAAGACCCTATTCATCAAAAGGCTTCTGCTGTCAGGTCATGATGATGCTTTGATTATTTTACACATTATTTACACTAGATAGAGTTAGAAGGCATATTCTATGCATGATTCAAGATGAAAAGTAATCCTCTAAAAGAGAGGGTGTATTCTTTGTACAGATGTTAATTTTCATCATAGGAAAGGGGGGAGAAGTACTAATAAAATTGGTTAGGACATAACAGTATTTTGAAATTACTCTTAAAAAGCGAATGGATGTATAACGTGAAAGTATTTTTAAAAATTTAACATTACATTAAAGTAGCTGCCTGAGTTCTGTGACTGGGAATTTGTAAGCTAAAGGAGATATGACATTTGCTGTAATGAAATCAGGATGGCTAGAAAAAATGTCTGAAAGGGGCCTAGACTGGAGAAAAGAAGGACAGTTCAGCAAGATTTGTGGCATCATATATCATGGGGCAATACTGAGCTCACAGCAGCTGTTTAACACTGGAAATGTGTTTATCAGTACAAATGAATAAACAAAATCAAAAGAGGTGGAAATGACCCAGAGACTTGGTGCTGTGTGTGCTGACCATCGCTGACAGGGACGGGTTGTCTGCATCAAGCAGTGTAGGAGGAGATGTCAGGTATTCAGTAAGTGATCAGTGAATGAACCTGGAGGTGTGAGAATTACAGGCAAAACCTGTGAATATGCTAGAGATGACATACAACATTCTCACTTTGCTTCCCCTTGCCTTGCCTTGCCTTCCTTTCCCTTCCCTGCCCTTCCCTGCCCTTCCCTGTCCTTCCCTGCCCTGCCCTGCCTTGCGTTGCTGTGCCCTGCTTTGCATTTTAAAGAACATGTTTTTCTTTCAACAACTCCCTATAAGGAGCAGGTGATATCTGTTGTCTTGTAGATTCACTACTCATTTGTTTGGATGCCCCCATGCTCTGTGGATTCTGTTGGTTTCCACAGGAAGACTAAAAGAGCTGATGTAATTTCCCCTCACTTTTGAAGATCTCTCGGGATTTAGTATCTCCCTCTATTCCTTACTTACCAAGAAGAATCCTACCTACAGGATGAGAAATATTGATGTTGCATTGATGATGCTGAAATTGTAATTTGCCATAAGGATTTAAAGTAAATGCTCTTTATGTAAAATTTCAATTTATAATCTATATATCAGGAGAAAGTGGCAAATTAAAACCATAAGCTTTTCCTTAATTATGTACAAGAGTTCCAATGGTCTACTGCCACATTTTACTGAAGTATTTCCCACTTAATATTGTTGTGTTTTTTATTATCATGTTTGCTGAATTTCCTCTACACATCAAATAGCAGAGAAAATAAAATGAGGCATAAACAGTTTTAGAAAATTAATGTTATACGGAATTTGCTGAAGGAGCTGGAAGGCCAGATTAAAACATTTTCCAGACCTGCTGAGAGCTTATCTTAAAACATGACCAAGATAATTGTTTTATTTTCCTCTCCTGAAATATCTGGAATAAGTTTCTAAAGAGATAAGAAGTGTGTGCACAAAGTGCAATTGCAGCATAGTGTTACACTCCCACATAGCTTTTCATTTAATGTGTTTCAACTACCACCTGGCCAAACAGAGATGAAAATATAGTAAAACATGTTCAAGCTCGAAGAATTGTTCAATCTTTTGCTATTCCCTACCACTCCTCACATGATTTGTCTCCTGTTTCTTTTTCTCAAGGGCTGAATGTTGCAGGGAATCACAGTTTCTAGTCAGCGAAGTAACCACAACAAAGCTCTTCTGGAAATGAAAGCTACATCCAGCCTCTTCTGCTTTTATCTGTAAATGAAACACACTTTAAGCCTGTATCACTTGTTGTAGGCTGTAATGTCTAGGGGAGTTAGGCACCCTATTATAAATCTCATCTTGGAAATCCCATCTGAAGAGCATTATTTCCTTATTCTTTATGATTATAAGGCATTAACAGATAGAAGTGCTTTTACTGGGTTAACTTATTGGTAGCTGAGCTTTCCCTTAATGAGAATGTGCTCAGTTTTCTGCACTGCCTTTGATTTACACACTGAAGATATAAGTGCATACAGCTTGAAAATATAGAAATATTTGTACTCAAAATAAATAATGAATAGATTAGACAATGGCAAGCTGTGAGATGCTAGGAAAGTGCTTTTCAGACAGAAGGCTGTATGGGGCCTTTTAGCAGCAATATGAGACAGAGCTTTCGATACCAGATAGATCTGGAAGCAGGAAAAGGATACTGTGCTGGGTAGTTCATGACCAGCTTCGGGCATCCCTTCTAGGAAAAGTATATGAGAATGATGCAATACTTGCAAAACCACAATTTTGTTTATTCTTAACAAAAGGAAAAAGGGAATAATTATCTCACTGTAGTGAGTGTATATGTGACACACAGAGCTAACACAGCTTCTTGATGCTATAAACCTACCTACATGAATTCTGGTAGCAATGAATGTAAAAGGGTTGTGGAGACCAAAGCCAGTTTCTGAGCTGTTCGCTTAGAATTATCCTTATTCTCCTAAAATTTAAAATTAAAGCTGAACTATTTCTTATTGGGTGATCTAATTCCTTTGTAAGTCAGGAGTCTGACTTCTTGTCCTTCAAAGCCATACCAGCAGCAGGAAAACGTCTTGTGTCCAGATGAAAATTACCACCAGAGTCATTGTTTCAAAGATTTTTCTTGGAAAAAATGCGGTTTCTGTGACTGCCTCCTCAGCTTCTGAAACACTGTGAAGAAATGAATGAATAAGCCCAGAAGGAATACTTCAGCATCTTCTCCTTTAATTTTTTTATTCACAATTGAAAAGTTACAATATAACGATAACAACAGATTCTACAGGCTTACTTTTTCAAGAGTAGTTTGTCAAGAACTTTGCACTTTTTTAAGTCAGATTTCATTGCTATTTGAAATAACTTTCTGTTTTAAGAAAATTTGTTCCCCAAGACAGGAAAAAGTAAGTCTTTAGTGCTGAAATGCTACCTAAAATATGCATGTGGTCTAAACCAGACAGTTGAATTTTTTCTTTGCTGACCATTTTACAGGTAATTCCAAAATGAATCCCCTCTCATCTTGCCTTTGCTGGGAATTGCAAGTTAGTAAAAGAACTATCATATTTTAAACTATTAATTAAATAGTTAAATTTAATTAATAGTTAAAACTATTAAAGTAACCTATTCATTTTAGGTAACCATCTTTTCTATTAGAAAGAAAAAAAGAAGAAAAATAGAGAGATAAAGCACATAGGAGTTACCAAGAGTAACAAATATTCATACGGATGTGTTTCAGGGAGTCAAGAACATTTAAATCTCACTTCAGATCACATGTTCTACAGATCTCAAAGGCAAGAAAGCTCTACCTTGACTCAGGGTTTTCCTGAAAGCTAATTCCTGGGTCCAAGTAGAGTTTTGACATGATTATAATTCAATCAGATGATAATGGTCCCATCTGGCAATAGAATAGCAAGTCAGCCGAGACTGATGGTGACATTTTACCTTCTCCAAACTTCTCATTCAAGAGCTCAGAGGACCTATAAATTTGATATCCAGCTCTTCCTCCTCACTTCATCACAGCACAGCCAATTTTCAGTCCTTTCTTTTCCCTATTTTTGCTGAACTATTCCTACATTTCATCTCCTGATGTATGTTGTGAAATCTTACTTATTTCCTCATTCTTCAAAATCCAGTAACTTTTCTCTCCCTAATTTGGCAACATGACAGCTTGTTATCTGTGTTTTGACTTTTTAATTGTTGTCTTTACCTACTTCTTAGTAGTCTTAAGAGAAGGAATTGAGTATGAGCTTGGCTGTGTCTACAGCATTTCTGCAGCCCTTTCCAGAGGAGTGAGGAAAGCATGACAAAGGTAGCTATGCTTTTTAGATACCAATGCAGACTTTCCCAGAGTTAGCCTGAATGCCATTACTTGGCATTGCGTTGTTTAGACTGGCATTTAGAATCTGAATACATTAGTACCATGTGTTTAATTAAAGTAAACAGTGATTAAAAGTCTGATGATGCTTCCTAGTTCAATACTGAGGTCTGTACTCACAAAATGAGACAATGACTGCAGATTGTTTTCTTCAGGAGTGGGGTTTGAATGTGAAGTTCCTTGTCTGTGCCATTTGCTTTTTTTTGCCCTTTTGGCTACCTCTGTCTGTGAGGGAGCTGTAAGCCTTAGGAGGAGAAGATGGTGAGGGAGAGAGGGGTTTAATGCAAGGCATTTTGCTGTGTCTTTTGTAGATCATCCTCTTCTCTTCTAAACAACTGCCAGCCTAAACATGAGAGCATGTGCATATAGGAGTGGGAAGAAGCAGTATGTTAGGGAAGGTCCAGGAACTTCCTAAACTGGCTTCATTGCTCACAAAACTGATACCATGAAAGGATAACGTGGTAGAGAAAGATGCAGTATTTGTGATCTTGCATCACTGGAGATACAGGTAGCTTATCTTGCTGTAGGAGTGTTCAGTGTAGGATTCTTGTACTGTTGCTTGTTGTCCACACAAGTGATACACCCCTGAAGACAACATATCAATTTGTAGTGCTATGCAAATTTCCCTAACAATTTTTCAACAAGCTCTCCTAGGTTTTATTTTTGGTGTGCTGGCAGCAACAAACATTGCAGCAGGTTTTTCTGTCTGACACCTCTCACTCGTCCTGATCACTATATTTATCGACACACAGATTTGTTTTTTCAAATCTCAACTTCAATCATACTCATTTTATCATCTCTGAAGGTTGCTTGGCACCAATCTGGGTTTGGTTTGGGTTTTTGTTTTAATGACGCTTCAACAGAGATCACTGAGTTTCAAAAACATAAACATCCCTCCCAGCCTATCCAGAAAAGCATGTGGAAGCCTAACAAAATAATCCTCCATCTTGTAGGGTCATTTGATGGATAAACAAAACATTCGATACTTTGCTGGAACTTATCTGTACTTCTAACATCCATTCTTTTCCAGATTTTGTCATCCTCATTTTACTGAATGATATTTTATTCCTCCAATCATCCTATACATTCCAACAGAAAAGATGAGAGCAGGAGTTTCTGTGCTGTGCATATGTGTAAAAGAACTTAACCCACACAGCTGTTGGTTTTTGCTGCCAATATTGTTGGGTTTTTTCCTCTTTTTATTGCCTATTTAGTCAATATAAACTCATAGACTTTTAAGATTTTTGAGGTATGATATACTTCTCATCCTACTTATTTTATATGAACCTTGTATAATGAAACTTGGATTTTTTTCTAAGCAAAATATTATAAAGATATTTTTAGTGTTGAGTCAGCAGCTCTGAATTATTGAAAAAATAAATTTAGCAGCATTTCTTTATTCAGTCTGTAGTTCTGTCTCACCATATCCAAGAGTCTAGATAGGGGAGGAGGCATTTGAAATTGTTCAGGAGTTTCTCTTTCTTCTTTTCTTTCTAAAGAGAGTTTTTGGGAAGTGGGAGGAGGAATGCTGAGTCTGTGGGGTTGCAAGTTCCACATCTTACTCCGTCAACATTAGGAGATTGCTATAAAGATTGTCCTGATTGCCCTCCCTCTGCTTGGTCTTGTTCCCACACTCTTGCTGTTGACACCATCACCTGCCTACTCCCAGACTCCCCCTTATCTGCAGCAAAATGCAAATCTTGTTCAAATTATGATAGCGATCTCACGCCAAGTAATAGCTATTTTGTTGCAAACCATCAGTCATGTATCCCTTGTGCCCAGTGTTGTCACCAGATACAAAGAATAGGCAGGTCAAAGCGGCTCTCTTAAAACCAAGCCGTTGGGTCAAGCCTAACACTGAAAGCCTGGGTTCGGTAAACATTGAAGGTAAGTTGACATTTTCCCATTGGAAACCCTCATTCTGTGTGTGCAACAAAGAAAACCTGAAGGAGAATAGAGAATTGTCCAAAAAGTGTTGTTAGGAAAAAGCAACGTATCCACCAATGCAAATCTGTTTCTAACATTAACTTTCCTAGTAGCTCCTTAATGTCATCCCACAGCCAGCAGGACAGTATTCATGGGGTCCATTCTTACAGCCTGGTCTCCCTGACCTCCTGCTGGGAGTGCTGGCCAGTGGAGAGCTGAGGCCCAGAGTGCCCTGACTCCCTGCAGTGCTGCCTCCTTTGGGTCTTTGGCATCTGCCCATTCCTGCTGCTGTGCTTTCAGGTCTCTCAAGAATAGCAGATGTCCTCAGTGGAGTTCCCTGGGCTCTTCAGTAAGGGCATTCCTCATCAAAAGGCTGTCTCATACTACCACAAATCCCTCAATGATCCATCTGTAAAATCTTCTTAATAGCACGAAGAGGCTCACTGGAGAGAACAGGTTTTAGGTTCATGCAACTTGTAGTTGCTGAAGTCTAGTTGCAGCCTTTTTTTTTCCTCTCTCTCCTCACAGTTTGTTTCCCCAGGCAGCCAGTTCTGAGTCTGTACAATTTTATGTCTGTTCTCAGCATTGCTGACAGGATGGTGGACAGAAAGGGTGTGCAAAGGAAGGTCTTCTTTAGGATCTTCCTGAAGAGAACTTCTACCATTCTGAGAAAATACTTTATGCAAACAAGGAATATATGTGGTTGCTTGACTGTTCAGTGGGGAGTAAAGTGAAGGTCTTTAGAGCTTGAAGGCATAGGGCCTGTACTTTCCGTCTATTGATGGTTTTATTCTGCTTCTTTTTGTTGAGTTTAGCCAACGTGGCTGCATGTCAGTCCTCTGTGATGACAGAGGCATCATCTAAAATATTATTTTAAAATATTCAGATATAAATTTAGACTCATAAATATAAGGGGGAAAACAGTGCTTTCTGCAGATTGGAAACTATTTCCAATTCAGTACTGGCTCATTCAATGTCAGCTGATCCATTCAGCTGCAATGGGTTGTTGTTTTAGTTTATAAGGTTTTTGTAAGAATACTGTTATCATACAATCTTTTAAAATAATGCCAATAATAATATAACATTAGCTAAAAGAAGAATGCCTTGATTATGAGATCTATTCCTACCCCAGGCAGCCAGCCATATTTATAAATTGATATGATATCCTTGCTGAGTAGTTGTTCAGGTTTGCCTTGACTCACTAGTCTCAGTAATAAGTGGATGGGTAATTTGGGTTCTCTCTATTTTCAACTATCTTGACCTCTACACCTTTTTTTTACATTATTGAGCAAGCATGCACTAAGTAGTAGAGACAATAATTGTGTGTGTGTGTTAAAATAGGGAGATGGTAAGGGTTCTTTTTGTATATAATTTTTTTACTTTCTTCCACAGTGCGTCAAAGTTCCACACAGAGTGCCTGTTTTCACTTAGGTTTTTTTCCTTTTTATTAACCAGAACTTTTCAACCTTGTGTGATCTCTTTACAATTCCCTTTAGAATACATAATTGTGCTCGATCAATTTGTTAAAGGCTTTTGAAGTGTTAAAAAAGCTGCATTAAAATTATTTTCTTTCAGGTTTTATGTTAATGAACATAGGTGCTATTCAAAGCAAAGTCAGTGTGTCAAGGGAACTTTAACTAAAGTTATTCATACATAAACTAAAAAAGGAAACATCTTTAGTGGAGGAAAATACATTTAATGAGTAAGTGCAGCACACAATTCCTCCTTTCAAAACTGTCAGTTCATATTGAACCTCCATTCTAGATATCTTACAATTACTTTGTCAACAGAAGGTAGAGTAGTGATGGATGATACATTGGTTCTTGAAACCAAACTTTCTGTGAGTTACTTAGGCTGAAACTAAGTGCTTTTACATTCCAGTCTTATTGATGATAGTGGTTTTATATTTATCACCCTGTCATTTCAGTTGACTGTATCAGCCTCTTCAGTGCAGGAATATGGACACTAATGGAGGTGTGTCCTTAGTGCTGTAAAGGGTCACAGACTCATTCCACTAACAGTTCACAGCCTTGTTATAAGCTCGGAAATCATTTTGCCATTTTAAACAGTAATCTGCAGCTGTAGGTGTGTGAGGCCTGTGAAAAACGGTTACTTACTGGTCTTTTTAGACCATGCTACCTGTTTGACGCTGAATATGCTTCTTTCAACTTTCACTAATAATAATGTTACTGTTTTGCAACCCGCCCTATCATGGTCAGAATTCTACCAGGGCCTTAGGAGTCCAGGATCAGATTGCAACATTTATTTATAAGAAATTCTGTCAAGAATCAATAATAGTCTTGGGTCTCAAGTTCCTTCTTTAATAATACTTTGATATGATTTGTCACAAGCTAGCCCACAGTATCCACCAGATTTTATTACTTAGCTTGCAGCACAGTCTCTCATCTTTGAGTCATGAGATCAGCCATGGGGAGACCTTTAAAAAGCTATATTCTTTACTGTTTGGTTATTACAGAAAGTCTATATTACTCAATAATATCTTTTATAAGGTGTGCTGTCACATCTTCACATAGATGTTTAACCTCGATGTAGATATACTGAATGCCTGGAGGCCATTTTAGTGACATGGACATTGTTTTTCATGATTGGATGCCAAATGTATCAACAAAAACAACAGAAGTTGGGCCTTATTTTCACAGCTTGGTAGTTCTGACTGAATCTCATACAAACTGTCGATAGCAACTAAGATTTTATTTAGAGTGTAGAGTGTAACATTTTTATTACTTGAAAGTAGCAGAAATTCTGTGAAAGCAATTTAGATTACTTTCCACTGTAATATCAGTTCCTTAGGTTCTACTGTGTATCTCAATAAACAAGATCCTACTGTGTCACTCGCATATTGCGGTTCTAAATATTTAAGATTTAACTCAGACCTGAAATTCAGATAGTTCCAGTTGGCATTTACTTATACAGACGGTTTACAAAATGAATTCTATGTATTCTTGACTTAAGGTACAGTATGCTTGATTCAATTAAATTTTCAGTAAAGTTTGTTAAAAAGTGCTTTGAGTGAATACAGTCTAACCAGCCTGTGAAATTCAGATGCTCATCTTCCTTTTTTTTGTTAAATTAAGAACTGAGGAGTCAGAGGGGAAGACGGAGGTTTGCTCTGTGTATCTCGTGTGTCATCAGAGTAACACATGCATAGTACCAGTGAAACAAATAATAGATAAACATGTTTTCATAAATCATGGCGTTTTTCCAAATAAGTATTGGGAGCGGGGGGAGAATTCTAAATTTGAAGGTGCTTTCAATTCGCTATGTAACCATGTTGTTTAGAAGAGAAGGAAACCTTTAAATTAGGGCATGGGTGAAAAATGAGTTATGTTTTTTGGGCCAGGCAAGATTTCTTCAGGATAGAAGCATGCGCATTTTTCAGTACTGCTCACAGTGAGTATCTTAGAACTAAGTAGGTGTGATGATTTAATTTTAAAATATTATATCTCCCCGGTTTATAGTTTTTTTAAACCTGTTCCAGTAAAACTTGCAAAGCAGGTAGGTCTTTGGGAAAGCCAATCCTCATGTATAATAAAGTTATATGTCCTGTTTTAGCTTAGAGCTAAGAATACAAAACTATTAATAGGTCCATAGGGGGTTGTAATACACATATTGGAAAACAAAAATAATTCTAAATTATTTATTCACAGCGCATAGTAAATGTTGAATTACAGAAAGGCAGTCTTGAATTGATTCTAGAAATTTCCAGTGCTTTGTTTTGGAAATATGAAATTTTCATGGACTAAAGTAAGTCCAAGACTGAAAATGCACGTTGGTTAGACAAAGTTTTTTACCCATGAAAGCTACTAAGATTCTCTCCTTAATGAGAATTTAATTGATAACTGGAGATATTTCCTTCAAAAGACTTTGCAAGTTAACCTAAAAGAGTTTGGTTACAGATGCAGTCTAAAATGTGGTAATTCCATAATATCTGAAACACTTTATTAATTTTGCAAATGGTTCAAATTTCTGGCAAGATCCTTGAAAAGCAAGTCCTCAGGAAATATAGCAATGGGTAGTATTCGATCATAATTTTTAGGCACTGTAGTCAGTTAATTTTGGAACATTTAAAAGATTGCTAATTATGTCTGTGATGTGTGATTTATATTGAACGGATGAACTAGAAAGATGAAAAGTATCTTTTCCAATGGATATTTTGGAAAAGTTAATGTTACCACCAGGGAGCTCTTACATGCACACACACATGCACACGTATACACACACACATAGGCACGTGAATATACATAAATAATAAACAACCAGTGAAGTAATTTTATTTACCTTTTATAGTTTTAGAGCCATATGTACCATAGTCTAACTTTCAAATATTTGAATAATCTATCTGCAAGTATTATTGAGTTAGAAAAGATACAAAAAAAAAAGACATTGAAAAAGAAGCCTGGAGTAGCCTGTGGGAAAAAACAAAATGGTATAAATTAGATTTGGACTTGAACAGTTCCTGTGTAAAATAAAGGAGAAAAAAATCAGGAAAACCGTGGAGCTTCTGAAAGAAGAAAAGAGTTAGAGGCGGGCATTTCAAGATTAAAATTAGGAACAGAGAGGTAGTGGAAATGTAGGCTTCCTGCCTAAATTTCATAAACTAACCTATGCTCTAAATTTATGAGAAACAGAGAACATGTCAGCCCTAGACCTGCCTTTTCTAGCTTGACCTCAAGCTAGGCTGAATCTCTCTCATCAGAACATTTCATTCAGCCTCTGCCCTGCTCGTTTCCTTAGAGCTGTTATCACCCTCCCCGAGGAATGTAAGGAAATACTTCCTTCACATGACCAAAATGCAGATGTGGCTGTCATTCAATCTGATTTATACCTGCCACATCCCTGCTTAGCAGGTATTTGGGTTTTTTAATAGTGTCCTCTGTACGTGTGTTGAGAGAAAGGCCATTTAGCTGGCCTTCAGTGCCTGCAGGAAAGGATGTGCTGTTGGATGCATCTAGAAAGCTTCCCTTTCCCAGCAGGAAAAGACTGTATTCTCAAACATGCTCAGCCAAACTCTTGGGTTTCATTTGCTCAAGTCATATTGATCATCCCTCTAACAAGAGCATGACACATGCTTACTTTTTGCATATCTTTAGGTAGCTCGCTCATAAGCAAGAAGGAATAGGATAAAGAATGGACCGGTTTTAGCATTTTGATAGATGAATGTATAGTGGATACGTGCATACCTTTTAGAACTCATAGCAGAGTCAATCTCTTCAAGATCCTTCTTTTTTTACTGGTTCTGGAGACCCTTACCAAGGTACAAACCTGATCAGAATAACTCACATTCCATCTGAGTCTTTTTTCCATGATTTCCTTGATTTTTTCTTTTTTGTTTGTGATTTAGCAGTCAATCTTGACAAGCCATTGGCTATTTCCATAGTCAGTTAGCTGTAACATAATAACAAGTTCTGTAAAATCCCTCAAAATTCAAAGCAAAACAACATGCATGAGTACTAATTGTATGAGCTTGATGATTCTGTGAAATTTATTGTTTACAGGCATCATTAGTTTTATTGGTAGCAGGCCAACTGTGGCAGAGATCTATTTAGTGTGTGATAGGAAAGCAAAGGAAAGTGTTAACTTGGGTTTTGATCTTATCAGCTTCAATCACTTCCATAAATCTGTGTTCTAGAAATGCATCTAAGTTTGTCCTAACTTTCCTGGGAAGCCCATATTTCCCTCTAGTCCCATCAAAGTTCAGTTTATTAACCCAGGAGTTATAGGTTTCAGCAGAAATAAATTCTTTTAGCAGCAACAAAATGTACTTGTCGGGTTTTCCACCAGATTCTCTGAAAATCTCATTCTTTTGTGTAGGAGCCACATTTTGTATGCTTACCTCTGGCAGCTGCTCTTCTGTAGTACATTTGCCATGTCCTGCACCCACATCCACACCAGGAAGACTCATGTATTCATCAACTTGTGTTTTTATTCCCATCACCTCGCTTGGGCATATAATTCACAGAGGCCAAAAGAAACAGTTGCGGTTTTTTTGAACAGAACTAGGACAAAATAAAAAAGAGCAGAGAAAAAGACAGGTTTTATACTCCTGAATGTTTGCAAGAGTACTGAATGGTGAGGGAGAAAAAAACCCTGGATGTACTGTAGAGGAGAAATCCTAAATCCTGCGTACTCATCCTTGGCTTTCTGTTGAGCAGAATAAACAATCTTGGTTTAGATAACGGCTTGTTTGCAGTTCTGTTCTGGTTATGCCTTGTGGAAGTATTCAAATTCTCTTGCTTAGAAGCAGAAAACTGCCTTTGAAAGGGAGATCTTCCTGAGCAATCTTCTAAAGCAAATTTACCAGATTCTGCCAGATCTGTTGACTGATCTTTTTGATGTTTTCTTAAGAGTCTGGATGTTGTCTATGTTATGTTTATAAACGTTGCATATATATCTCTGTAGTTCTTGTATGGCTTCTGAAGGGGTAGTTCAGAGTTAAATCAGCTGTTCTGGCCTTAGATCTGAAGAACAGCATCAGTTCACAGGTTTTGACAATCTTGGTAACAGGCAATGCCTCATAGTTGTTGAATATTTACTTTCTCTAATCAGAATCAGGGAACTGCTTGATGAAAAGATGAGAGTTAGGCCAGGATTGCAAGGAGGCACTTTCAAATTAAGAATTTGAAAGGAATTAGAAGATAATCCTCTGCTGAGCATCTGCTCCCCAATAGAACAAAGTGGGGGAGAGAAAAAAAGACCTAAACAAGGAAACCTAATTTGAGCTGTTCAGTCTCCTGAAGCTAAGTGTAGCTGTGTCTGGAGTATTCTTATATTTCTAGAACTCTTTTTTTTTTCTGCTGTGATATTCCTGTAGCTAATTCCATTTCTCCACCCGAACATCATGATATCATGATGGTCACAGAGGGAATGGATGGGCACATCTACACTGCACTGTGCTGTAGAAAGCAATATAGCTATAGCAGCATGGGGCTGTATACTTACAGGGCTGGATTCCCTCCAGAACGTAGGAGAACTCATTTAAATTTAGCTCCAGGATCTGTATATTGCTTTACACTGTTCTATGACAGAAGATAAACCTGGCACACCCTGCTGGGATTAACATGGCTGATAATCAGGCATTTCTGTAACATTACCAGCTCAATCTAAAAGTTTCATTGTAGGAGCTAGAAGATTTGTGAGTTCAAGTTAGAAAAAAATGAGACTGGAAAGAGATGAAAAGGACAGCTTCATCTCTGAGCTACAACTGTGAGTACTTGGGAAGTAAATTCAAGGCACTGAGCTTGACCTGAAAGCAAGATTATTCTTGTGCTTACTGGGACTCTGCTGCTTGATGATTTTGTATTTGTTCACCATCCAAAGAAACGTGGCAATTCCTAACTCCTTCTGAAAGGAAATCACTGTATTAGAATGCTCGGAGTGCAGCACTGGAATGTGCATTTCCAGTAACCCATTCATTAGCACTGAACATCCAGAGGAGGAACATGCCCACTGTACACCGACAAACTCAGACCATTTGGCAGGTTCTGAGGTTTTTGAGAGGTTGGCATTGTGACACGGGCTGAGCTTTTAACCTTGCCCACAACATTAATAAAATTTAAACTGAAAGAATACATACTCCAAGCAAGGCATGTTCCCAGGTTTGTGCCAAGGTCTAAGCCATGCTGTACCTCAAGACTCTGAGCTCTAAAGTGCTTATTAATTTTCCCCCGTAATTCTTAATAAAATTGTATTGCAGCATGAAAGCAACAAAGGCCTCTCTGATAATTTACCCTCTACAAGTTCAAATCCATGTTAGTGAAAGGAACTGTCTGCCTTGTATTTCAAAAGTAATGAAGTCAAATTCTGTTGGGATTGTAATTTTATTAAAAATTCTGCATATCTTCTCTTGTTATTATTTCTGGGTCAAGTGGATCATTATATTGATTGATCAACACTTGATTTGTTATTATCTATAAGTACTCAGTAAATATGAAAATACTCTGTCACTTTGTTAAAGAATCATCAAAAGTGCCAGTAATAAGATACTTTTTTAATTCATTTTTTGCATATGTGTAGATGAACCTTGTGTATCTCTGGAGCTTTGGCTGACCACTCAAACATCTGGCAGCATATATATGTATATACACTAAAGCCTGCATTTTTAGCAGTGCTTACTGTAAAAATGAACCACACACAGGGCAGTAGGGTTTATGATAATGCTGTAAGTTAGAAATCTTGAGCACAGCAACAAACTTCTTGTGTTGCCATATGAAAAGGAATTTCTGTAGCATAATCAGCTCAATCTAAAAATCAAAAGTCATGCAGCTCCATTCTAGGAACTAGAAGGTCTTTACTTTCTAGCTGGAAAGAGCAGAGATTGGAAATTTAGTTGTATTTATTTATATTTATTGATTTTTTAAAAGTTATACCTTATTCTCCTGGATTTCTTAGGCACATTTTCTCATAACTTCACTGACTGACAACCCATATGATGTGAGAGAGGCACTGAAACACAGCATTCAGTCCATGTAATGTATGTGTACATACATATTATACCATTAGTTGAGTCTTGAAGGAGAGACCCTGGACCTTGTTTTCAAACATTCTTAGCGCATACAAATCCAACTGAAACTTACAGAAGCTGAAAAAATTCATCTTTCTGAAAATGGGAAGCATTTTTCCTGGTATGAGTAACCAGCATTTACCTTTAAGAAAACCTATGAATTAACTCTTTTGTGCCTCCGCTGGCCTAAATACTGTCTAAAGTAAGAATACTCTTGTCATGATGCAAAGCAAAACTAACAAGAAAAACATTCTTTTTTTCTGTCACAGCTGTCTTATAAGGACCAGAGTTAAAGACACTGTAGATTAAAATTACTAGTTTATATATATTTTATCAATAATGCGGAAAGTATCAGACATCTCAGTACATATCACGTATTGTTTTCTACTGAGCACGTCTACAGGTGTGCTCAAATTATACAACAGTTGTTCACGAACAGCAACACCAATAAATGTGATAATTTTTGCATGTTGTATCACACTTACCTATATGGCTGCACCAAAACAACTCACTGTTCCTCTCTCAGTGTATTCCATGATGTGCTTCCACGTGAGACTTGTAATTACTTCATGTGTCTCACAGATCCCTCCACAGTAACCCTGACTAATTACACGTGGGCAAGCTAACGTATTGTGGTTGGCACTGAACTCCTCCCAGACTGGCCACCTGAGAGGCTAATAGTCCACAGAACTTTTAAATTCTCAGTTGAAACCTTTCTTCCACGAAAGCACCAATTTGCCTCTCTCTTTACTACCCAGACACCAGTTCTCATGAAACTTAAGGCAGACTTTATAACCTTACAGTTTCTACAATTTTGCCCCCTTCTTAAAGGCGGGGAACTGACAGATGGACAAAAGAGTAAACAGTGCAATGTCATATATTTTATCTTTTGAAAACCAGGCTATAATGATATATAAAATTTCACTCACAAAGCTAAGAAATATCAAACAACACTCACAAAGTTATGTGACAAACACCACTCACAAAGTTATGAAATACCTTATAAATATGAAATATCTTATAAATATAAAAGTGAAACTGATTTATGCCAATAATCTCTTCAAGCACTAATGTTTGTCTAATGGATTCAGCTATTATTGCATATGTTACAGAAAGCATTATAATTTGAGATTCACCTGTGCCATTATATCAAAGCTAAAATTATTCCATGAAACTTTGGAACATTCCATGTTGGTTGATACTACGTGCTTTTAACTAAAAGCTTCTCCTTTCACTTTACATCAACAGAAGTGGAACAATTAATGCTTCAAAATACAAGAGAGGCTTTTGTTCTTGTTTAAATTTTTGTACCTTAGCTTGAAAGGTATCTTGAGCTCCTTTGAAGTTTTCCTTTAATATACTGCACCCAAACCACTTCTTTATAAGAGCCTCATTTAACTTTCACATTTTAAAGATCTTTCAATGCAAGCCCAAATGTAACAAAAGAAAGTGATAATTGTTGAAACAGGCAGAGTTGTTGAATAGTGTATACACTGAATCTTATGGAAGCTACATCCTAGAAGTATCTTGCACAACTCTGGCACTGGTGTATAGCTGCCAGGTAGGTCACATCGCATAGAATTTGCTTCATGCTCTAGACTAATGTTTTCTTGAATTATTAATCAAGTTTAATAATTCACAGAGACCCCGATTCCACAGAGCTTGTGTGGCCCCTTGCAGAGAGCCCCACTTGCTGCCAGTGGCATTCCCTCAGAGGTCTGGTTGTGCAATTCTCAGGCACAGGTGTAAATGCCAATTCTCTGGAAGTCAGGGCTTCGACTTCTGTAGCTTTCCCTGGGCACTGGATCAGACTGTACATTCTTTGATATAGGACTGAGTTTTCTCCTCCCTGCATGTGAAAACAGCTACCACCTAGCTGATAGGAATAAGAACAACATCTGAAATGCCGATCTGAGATTTCAGTGAAGCCACTTAGGACTGCAGGGAGAAGGTCAAGACAATCAACACTGAGGAGTGCAGGATTGTTTGCAATTAATTGCAATACTGCCCTGACACTCCCAGTGACTACATAGTGGTGGTATTGCTGCCCAACAGCAGAGTATGTGGTAGAGCCTGCAGAAGTTGTGCATATTTTAATACCCCTATCCAATTCCCTGAATTCCTTGTGAGTAATTTTTGATAGTCACTGTCCACTTTATTTAATCTACCCTGTTAGAAATGACCCATTTCAGATTCCTGATGACTGCCTGGCTTTGAGGCTCTGATCCTGTCATCAGACTCCATCACAAGGGAGCAAATGTTGATGTCATATTGTGGTTTATGAGTCATATATCATGCCTGTATTTCTGTTAGTTTTGAGCTTCTACCAGTGTTTTGGGAACTCCTGCACCATTTCAGACCTCTGAAAGTCTAATTCTCATGCATAATACTTCTTTTTCTTTCTTTCTGAACTGAGTCAGATGTCCCTTTCTGTAATAATTTAATTAACACTTTGGAATAATGATGCATTAATTAATGCCAGATTACAATGAAAATGCTAGAGAATTACACTTTATATCAACATTAATGCAAAATGAATTCCTCCTGGATAATATTTCTTACAGAGAATACGAAAAGAGATAATACTAATTAGGCCATCAATTTAAATTTACCATAATTTCAATCCACGTCACTTATCTGTTCTCTAGCACAAAACCTTCAGTTCTACCATACACTTTTTGCTGCATTGATATCAGTATGGCAGCCAAACTGGGAGTAATTTCCCAGCGTGCATTCTTATACATTATATTATACTTCTGTATGGTAGTCCTGGATTTGGTGCCTGCATTGTGAAGGAGTGAACTTTAAAAATTAGGTATAGGTTTAAGAATGTTCTAACACAGATCTTTGGGTAGGGAAACTTCACTGGCAAAATAACACCCTCTTCAGAGGCACGGCATTTTGTGTTCTGCATGACACATTATTAGACTGAAGCACGCAGTCCAGGTTATTCTAATTCTTCCTGGCATGGCCCACATTGCTACTGCAAATGCAACATCTGAAAAGTCATTCTTTTGTGAGCATTATTATTTTAACTACTTTGTACCAGCATGTGAGACAAATAAGAAGTCAAGGTTTCTGTTCCCAAGAAGCTTCAGTCTTGGTAGTACATTTCCATATCCAAAAGTAGTATGGTTTATTTAAAGCATATCTGATTTCACTACACTTTAGTGTTTTTTTCTTTATGTGGCCATCACCTAGATGCTGCCTTTTGTGCAGTTAAGGAAAGAGGATTAAAATGATAATTCTGAAATGCAAATCATGAAAAAAAATTAGCAGAGATGATTCAGTCTCAAAAAACAACAAAACCAGCTTTGCTTTCCTTTCCATGTCCCCTCCTGACTTTCTGACAGTCTGGTGGAACCTGCTGGGTCCCCAGAATATCAGGGCCTTGCTCTTCAGCAACCTGTGTTTAAGACCAACAGAGAGTCATGTCACTAGAAGTCAGTCAGGCTGGCCCGGAAGCACTGATGTTCACTTGGAGTTCCTAAGGTGTGCAGGGAGTTAGCTGCACTTCAGTCTAAACTACGTAATGAAAAGTAGTCAGGGGCCTGGAAGTCTTGGCTGTACCAGCACATTAGGAATTCAAGAGTTCTTCACACACTGTGAAGACCTCTAGAAATTATCAAAGGAACTTTTTGGTTTTTCAGATTGCAATTTTTTGGAATTTGCTACATGATGAATTTTAACATATTTGAGGATTTTTATTCCAAATGCAAAGAACACTAAATTCTGAAATTCCTTTTGAAACAGATTCTTTGCACAGCTCTAGTTGCTTTCTTCAAAAACTGAAATATCCTTCTTTAAAGAAATATTTTTCTCAGTTGATTTTAATGAGATGCTTTTATACTAGCTATTTGTACTAATTTTATTGTATAAAATTGAATTATTAACTCAACACATAAAAATGCTGGTGCCCTTGTTAGAATGTGTTTGCCAGCAAGGGGAATTAAGAAGTATTTGCCACTCAGCAGATCTGATCAGGAGAGTAGCTTTGAGGAACTACAGAGTAGTGGCAGAGTTCAAAGCAAACCCCCACATAGATGGTTCTGCTTTATGGAAAAGTGTTTCAACCTGCATAATAGCTCAGGAAATTCTTTTGCTGGCACATTGTGTATCTTCAGAGGGGGCCATTCTTCTTTTATAGACATTCTGAGTGAAATGCATGTCATGTAAAGAACAAGCCAGTACCTAGTGAAATGACATTAGCCCTAAACCAGGACTTGTGTAGGATTTGACCATCACAAATGTACATGGCATTCTGCACCAGGGTGAATTTCACACATGGTACTTTGATTTTAGCATACCACTTTCTCTGGAGAGCACCATTCTGGTCTCTCTGCCACATGGGCAAATTCAATTAATGCAATAGCTCTTCTACCTTGCAGAATTTATTTGGAATTTAGAAAAGGTCAGATATGTAAATCTGTGTGATTTGTTTTGTGAAACTACCTCTTTGCTTGGGGCAGTTCACTGTAACTGTCCATCACTGCCCAGGACCGTTAAAAGAAAATGTATTTGTGAGTAATGAAGGAAGTGGATTTTGGAAAATATGGAGAAAAGTTGTTTTCCTAGGAGCAATTTGTTAGATAGTAGAACAGACTTTTTTAATCATTAAATCATTAAATCATTTAATCGTTAAATGGGCTTATAACTCAGTGCAGAGTAGACAATGTACTGGAAAAACAATGATAACTCCATGGCCTGAATTCATGTTGATCCCAGTATGCTGGAATTGAGAAATATCACAAATCTTTTCTATCTGTGACTGCTGAAAACTGGCAAAGAAGGGTTTGTAGCTCAGGTCTCAAGCAAGTATAGTAAACCAGACATGTATAGTAAACCAGCTTCGTGCTGGGGAAAAATTTGCTCTGTGCCAAACCTACATTGCTTTCCCATCCCAAGTGCTATTAATCCCTTACTTTCAAAAGCAATGAAGTATGTTCAGAAAAACATAAAGGAAAAAAAGTGAAGGTATTTTTAGATTTTATGTGTAACATCAACTAGAATCTAATTGGATTAAATATTTTATTAAAAAAATAGCACACTTTTCTAGACTTTTGGTTTAGGCTGCCCATTTTAAATACCTGTTTTTCTGTGTTTAAGTATTCATATTATATTTTTTTTCTCTTTGAGTTATATGATCCCAAAATGAAGAACTGTTAATCTTAGTCTTTTAGATGATCTTATCTCTTCATTGCTAAGAATTGTATCATGGAGATACAAATAAAACAGTTTAGCTGGACAGCTATCTGATGGTGCTGTGTTTAGCTGAAACTACAAATGAGTATCTACAGGGGACGGAAATAGGGTTGGATGCCTCCCTTGAAGATGACATCTTTATGGGACATAAAAACCTAAATGTGCAGATGTCAGAGTTAAGTTCAAGTATTTTAGTGCCCACATATTTAAGTACTGGGCTTTTTTTCTGGCACATTTCCAGCCTTAAATCAGATGTGGAGTACTTGTAAGGTGGTGGCTGATAGAGGATTTCAACAGCTTGTCAATTTTAACTTTACATTTAAGGCTTCTGCAGGACATCCTTTTTCTATGACAGCACCAATACATTGGTAACACCTGCCTCTTTCCAGTTGATCACACCTGTTGACACGTAAGTGCATTAACAAATCAACTAATAACCTTCCTCCGGTTCTTTTTCATCTGTCTTAGTACTGGTAACTCTGTGCATAATGAATTATGATATACAATGTATTCCTTGTTTAAATGAATTTTATTGAGTGCCAAACCTATTTCTGGTTATGTTGCTTAATGATAACTCTAACACAGAAAGAATAATTCTAAGAAAAGAAAACTGTTTCACAGATATAGGAAACTTTTTTATAATTCCATCCCCAGACTGTCCTATGTGTTATATATATTTAAAATTTGTCTCAGAAAAGTAGGAAAATTCATGTTCATATCCACTTATTTATGTCTATAAAGGAGAAAAACCATAAATGACCTGACTTTCAAGGTTAGACTGGTATCCAGAAAACATGCCACAGTGCTGTATGTAGGACTACAGCACAAGTAATGCCAAGCTAATTCCAGAGGGGATAATATATTCACAAGGAATAGGGTTGAATCATAAGAGGTTACCAGCTTGGATTTTGAAAGCAAGAGAGTCACAGTCAACTGATGCTACACCTGAGTTTATACCTCAGCCATCTTGATCAGGGACAGCACCACACTGATGATGCTGTGCTGCTTCCAGTTCAGCTGCTTGGGTACATCCAAGTGTGGTTGCAACTGGTTCAGATGTTTGTCAGAGCCAAGGCAAATATTAATATCACCAGAGTTACATGCTCAAATTTTACTAGTGAAAATTTTAAAAATTACTACCCAGGCACATTCGTCAGAGCTATACTACATAGATTGGCTAATGACTATTGAATGTTTGAAATATATAAGTCAAAAAGCAATGAGTAAAAACTGTAGGAATTGGAGAATATTGAATAAATTCAAAGAAATCATGATCAGCTTATGGGTATTTAGTAAACAGTAGTTTTCTAAGTTGTTTGTTATGCATTGTTCATTCACCTCTAATAAGTATCATACAGTATAAATGCTATTTTTAACTTCAGCTCCTAGAACATAAAAAAATCTGTGGAAGCTAGCTGAGAATTTTGCAAGCGTGTCTGAATGCTGAATCAACTGAGTTAAGTTGGAGTTTATGTCCCTGAACATATTGTACGATTGGTGGATAAGGCAGGGTTTAAATATAGATTGAAAACCACAGGGTATTAAGTATCTAGGAATATTTTACCTTATGGAGTTGAAGTCTACAACTAAACCTAACAGAGAGGTAATGTGAAATACAGTGAAAAAAAATAATTGCTGGGTGGTCTCTGCCACATACTGTATTGTGTGGTGGAAAAGGCTGAGACCCTTAAGAAAGATATTGGGACCAAACCTGACATACTGTATACATTAAGCATCTTGCTATTTACCATCTGAGAAAACTTCTTTAAGGAACTCTTGGTCTGGTTAACAAAAACTTCATGGCATTGTAGGAAGCTCAAAATCTGAGATGAAAATGCTAGTGTTAGCCAATTTTTTAGGTGGAGCAAATTTTCCAGAGTTACAAAAATATTGGTTTTTTGTGAAGCCAAGGAATGGATGCCACGTAAATGGATCTCAGCCCATTTGGATAGACTTTGAAAATGCACAAATATTACTTTTTCATTTGCTCTAATTAGCAATGGTGAACTGAAAAGAGCTGCATGCAGTGCTGAAAGCCATGGCTAAGAAGATTTTGAAGCATGAAGAAAATGCAAAAGAAAATACACAGCAGAAAGACGGGAAGTTCTATGAAACAAAATTAGTGTAAGATTCGAGTTTTTTTTTTACTTTTTATTGTTTTTAAACATCAGGGCCCTGAGGGTGCCACCAGGCCTCACTGGCCTCGCGCCCATCGCCCTGCCTGCCCCCGTGTCAGCCCTGCCCAGCGATGCCGCAGCGGGGCCGTCCCCAGCTCCCCTGCCACGCCCTGCCCAGGCCCACGTCCTGGCCCAGCCTCGACCCATCCCTGAGTCCCAGCAGATGCCGGGGGCTGGGGCTGTCCTGGCAGGGGTGGGACAGGCCCTGGCGCCAGGCTTGGCGCTGCCATCTTGTGGGCCCTCCACGTTCCCACCTCAGGGAGGCCTTGGCAGGAATGCCGCGTGTATGTCAGACCCACAAAACGGCGTCTGTTCCTCTCTCGTCTCCTTGTGAAACCCTGTTGGCCCACACTAGGACATCAACACATGCTCTCCCAGCTTTCCTGTGGGCAGGGAGAGACACCGCAAGAACCACTCTGCTTCTCCACTAGGACTAACACAGAGGCCATGTAAGTAAAAACACAGACTTCAGCCAATTTCTGAGGGATTTCAGTCAAGCCCCTTAACTAGATAGATGATGTTCTCCTCTCCTCTCTGCTCACTTCAGTCTCCTCAGAATTACCACTCATAGCTTCATGCATAAGCACCATAGCCTTAAATGCTGAAGGGAGGCAATGTAGGAAGGTTACACAGTGGATGCGAGGGAAGTAGTGCTGCCTTATTCCTGCTGATTTATTTTTGATTAACAGAAAAATAACGGAGTTCCCTAGCATGCAAACTGCTAGGGATAGCTCAAGAGATGTGGACCAAGGCTTGTCTTACAGCTCTTCAAAGGGCATTTACTACCTTAAATATTCTATGATTGTAATTTTTATTGAGGTTTGGTGGCTCTATTCCATTTGTATGGATATCCAATTACAACTCAAATATTTGCACTTGACAGCACTTTTAGACTACGTAGTTAAATGAAAAATGAACCAAATGCAGTACATACTTTAATAACAATCAGTCTTAAGAGAATTTTTTGAAGAACAACTTCTGACCCACCAGGATTATTAAACATCCCATAGCATTTTTTGTAAGATTAGTCACAGTGTCTTTTCTGAAACTCAATTTATATTATTACATTCTGCCTCCATAAATCACCCTATGGTATCAACTGAATATAGTATTCTAGTGTCACATATTGTTGTAGAAAGTTAAAAAGCTGTCATGTTCCACCTCAGAAATGGATCCACTTTGCTCGAATGGAATGCAGTTCTATTACAAGATTTGGAACTTTTTGTTATTTTACAATCCAGTACATTTGCAGGAGAATATTTTTTTTTTTGTGTTTCTTGGTGTCCTCGTCTGCATCAAGGAATATAGAAGTGATAAGTAGCAGTATTTTGCAAAGGCATTAATTTCCAGAGGTTATCCCCTAGAACTGAACACAAAAGAAGGAAAACCATACATTTCTGTTTGCACCAGGAAAGAACAAAGTTTTTAATTTTTCAAAACCTCTATTTCACAAGCAGTGGCTACATTCTAGTTGACAGTCCCAAAAATGTGGTTATTTACTAAATACATTTTGTTTCTTGGCAAGTCTTGCAGGTGATGCAATAAATGTCACTCCTTTCTTTTACTTAATATCAAGCAAGCAGATCATTCTCCTTCTTTATTCTTCTTTGACTGAGAGGAAAGCCAGCAGACCTGCTCCTCTTGATTATTAAGTATCTCGTATGTTTGCCTGAATGGGGATATAAACCTAGTGCTCTATCCAGATTCAAGTGTGAATAATTATGTTCTGCCTACCTAAATTCCCACTGTGATTTCATTTGGGTACAGTATATTTCTTCATTTCCTGCTCTTAGGTCTGTTTTGGCATCTATTGAAGTTAATGGAAAGTTCTCAAAGACTTTGGTGATGGAAAATGTCCATAAACTGTGGTGTAGTTGTGGTATTAAACAGCTTGAGTTGACATAAGTAGAGTTGTATCTTATTGCTTGCACTGTATGTCTTCACCAATTTGGAAAACTCTTCACATTTCATCAACATTATGTGTATATTCAAGATATAACAAATGGCAATTAACATACTGTACAAGTATTCTGTTGGAGGCATAATATCTTATATATGTTAAATTTGCAGATATATATGCTTAATCCTGGTGTCAATGAATTTTAATGAAGATGTTTCTTTGGACTTCAGTGAGAATGTCTGGGTAATACTATAAGAGTAGTGGAGGATAATATCCTTCTGAGGCATGGAAGTTCTGTTCTCTGTCTTTTGTGAGTGTGTGAAGGAAAAAAAAAGAAATAAAAAAGTTGTTCAAAAATTGAATTGAAGTCTTTTAAACCCCAGATTAAACTACAATACTCTGTGGCACTTCATCAAGACATGGATGCAGTTTTAAGTAATTGATGCTCTGTACTTTCTTAGAGAACTTTAGAATTTTCCTGAAATATATTTTTGCTTTAATAACATTTCTAGAGATAAAAAGTACAAGTTTTGAACCCTTCTCAGTTGTCTCTAAGAAGTTCCTTGGAGGAGACAAAGAAAACACGTCTCAGAGAGCAACTCAAAACAGAGGAAGACCAAATTGTGAAGTTAATTCAGACCTGAGCTTTCTTAATTTTTTGAGGGAAATTGGACCCAACTTTAACCAGAATTTATTTTATTTAGAATTTTAATAAAGTGAGAATCGACATTTAATGAAACAAGATGACTCCAGGTTGGAATATATTTCATATGGTTGTTCCCACCTTCTTTTCTCGTGATGATTATGTTTTATAAGCTATTCCATTCACTCTCATATTCTCATGAGCCAGGCCCAGGCGGGTGTAGGACCCAGGCCACGTCTTTATTCCTCCAAAGTCTGTGCCATGTAGTTTTAACCTTGGCCTGAGCTATCAGCATGAAAATTGCCCGTATTCCAAATATACACCATTCCTTTTCCTTGGCCTTAGACAAAACTGGGAGTAAGGCTGGTGTAAGTCTCTGGTGACAGCATCACACCATTTCTCAGAAAGCAGCAGAGGAATTCTGCAGTGAAGTTTGAGCAGTGGAGAGAATCTCCACAATTTAATACTGTGATTCTTACTGTGGAGTGGGAGGTCATTTTAATTCAAGAGCAAAACTAATAGTCTTGCAGTATCACATACAACATTTCTAATAATTCAAAAACCTTCTAAGTCAGTACTGTGGTACAGGTAAGCAAGCCTGGTAAAAACCCTTCTGACAAGAAAGATGCTTTTATTTTGTTTAGTTTTTAAATGTTTATGCAGCTTGCTAGATTCATAACCTAGGGCAAGTTTAATTAAAGTCAATGAAGCAGTTTAAAGTGAAGAAGAAATCAGCATTAGAAAAAGTGTTGATTGTTTTCTAATTATGCTGTGGACTTTCTCTGTAATGGATTCTTGCCTTTTTAACTCTAGATAAAGCTTGATATATGCCAGTGTAGACAGGAAATTCCTTCCTAAAATTTCCTTACTAGTTGCTTCTCTGGATATCTTAGCACCCTTGTGACATGATCCATTTTATTGCTTTTTGTCTACAGTTGGACAAGGTGGATTTTATTTTCTGAAGATTTTAACAGAATAATGTATCATGCAGGAAAGCTTTGCATGTACAATTTGAAAACATGTTGGTTTATTAATCCTTTATTCAGAGAGCAAACCTGTGTGATACTAAATGTCCAGATTAAGCCTGAATGAAAGAATACCAGTGAATATGGAGAATAATATTCATTTTGAATGCTGCCATGAACCCACCAGTGGTCTCAGTAGGATTTTGTTTTGATGTGGCTGGACAGTTTGCTTACAATAAAAACAACACCCTTTTTACCTTCCGTAGTGAAGTATCTGCCAGTTGCATGTTCCCTCCAGTTGTCAGAGAAGTTGTGGATGCTCCATCCCTGGAAGTGTTTAAGGTCAGGCTGGATGGGGCTCTGAGCAACCTGGTCAAGTGGAAGGTGTCCCTGTCCATGACAGGGGGGTTGGAATTAGATGATCTTTAAGGTCACTTCCAACCCCAACCACTGTATGATTCTATGATTCCTTTCCAACATTTAGTGACTTGATCCAGGCACTGGGCAGTTCACATTCCTGCCAGCTGATCATCAGGCAGGTTTGTGACCTGGCACTGACTTGCTCCTTTAGAACCATTCATCTCATTAGCAATGGTGGATTGAAGCACTTTCTAGAACCCACCCTGTGGTACCAGTGAAGCACAGAAGGGATGATGACGGGCTACTTGACTGTCCTAAGGCAACAGACCAACATCCCACAACAACATTTGGGTTGGAAAAGACCCTTAAGATTATTGAGTCCAACCATAAACCTAACCCTGCTGAGTCCATCACCGAACCATGTCCCTGAGTGCCATATCTGCACATCTGATGCTGAGCAAGTGCCCCAGCTGCAGTTTTCTCCCAGTCAGGTTGCAAGATCAGGCACTCCCAATTTCAAGGATGATCCTAAAATCCTAAATCAGCTTCTGTCAGGTATGAGTTACAAGAGCATCCTTATTTACAATTCATGTGTTAGTTTTGCACACAAGAGCAATGATTTGCAGGGAATAAGGAAGGTGCTGAATAGTTCTTTTTAACTTCATTGTCTAGTCTGTAGTCTTAGGCCTTATTTATTGTTCACTGTGCCAGTTAATGTAATCCAAATCTGCACTGCATTTGAAATTTCTTTTTACTGTTTTCAATGGCATTCTTCATTATAGAATTGTATGAATACTTCCTCAATGAGTTTCTCTGTATGGGGGGAGCAAGAATATTATCCCCATTTTATAGCTGGGAAAGTGTAAATTCGCTGAACAGTCGTAAGAAGTCAACATGACTAAAACTCGTTTTTGTGTCCTCTCAGTGACATTGCATGTCCTTATGTTCCTGTATTATGTGTAAGGATAAATAGGAATTTTGACTTCTTGTCTTTCTATCATTCATTATGTGGCCTTTGTGTGTTACACCATCCTTTATTTGGGCAGTCTCTGTCTCTTTCATCCTCGCACATTGGGATTTCCCTTTAGGCTCTCAGAATTTTCACTGCTCATATCCAGACATTTCAACTTTAGAAAGAATAATATCAAAAATCTGTTTGATTGTCCACCACATATATATATTAAAAGAATATTTTAATCTGAAATATGTCTTTTTAAAGCAAAATAGATTCCACAAAATTGCAGCAATAGGGACAGTCTCAGTGCTGACTTATTTGGTCCTAGGACTGAGTAATCCTTTTCAGGGACAGTGAATGTGTGTGCCATCAGCCAACTCTGACAGAGGATGCTGCCTAATTTTGTTGGTGGTGGTTTTATGACACAAAATTCTATTTGTAACATTAATTTTGGTGGTGGTGGTTTTATGAAGCAAAATTGTGACTGCTGAAAATTAGACTGAGCAAATTGAGCTTAGTTTGGACAGACCACTGCAGGGTCTGAAATGGTCCTTTGCAATGATTGGGGCTTGATTTAAACAGTCATGCAGAGGCATATTCCAGCATACAGAGTGCATATTCCATATCTAAACCACTCAGTGACTTGTATTTATTATTCAGACTGGCGTTCACTTACGTGAAAACTTTGTATTTAGATTGGAAACAATTTTAAATAATTAACATAAATATATCCACTCCAGCAACGAGCTATTATGTAAGTAACACAAGATGTAAATTTGGGAGAGCTACTAATAAGGTGGATCAGTGCACTCCTGAAGCCTGGGCCAAGCATACTGTTGATGGTGGTTAAAAATGGTGTTCACAGCTGTGAGAATTAAAGGCAGGGCCTTACCATTCCACAGGAAGCCAAGCCCTTGAGAAACTGTAGAATTTCAGTAATGTGGCTTGCTACAATTTTTCTTTGGTGTAATTTTGGTTGCTTGCAATGACTCTTTTTCTTTTCCAAACCAGTACAAATTTGGACACTGAATGATGCTTTGGTGTCCTGTCCCTGTGGATCACTGTGATCACGCGGTGACTGATGGTGCATGGTCTGAGAGCAACATCACTGTTCCAAAACAGCTCGACAACTAAACAGAAAGGCAATATCACGAGAACTCCTGCTGACAGCAGGTACTTCTATTTTATCTGAGAATAATTCACTGAGTAGCTAATTGGTGAATTCCCAGTGGGAAAAAACTTGAGTCTGTGTGAGCATAGGTTACCAAATGTACCACCATAAAATAATTGATTTTGTGATATATCAAGGAGGGACATAGTTGAGTCTATTGAACTTTTCACTTAGGGCCTCAGAGTGAACTTGAACCAAGCTCCCAAAGGTGAAGAACCAGTGCTTGACACGTGCAGGGTTTTCCACTCTTAACAGCCTCTTTAACTTTCATTTTGCCCTGCTTTCGCCAAGATCTAGATGTGCACAGAGTCTCATTAAGATGGTTGAGTTGTCATTGGAGATAATCACCACAGGAATGTGTTATAAAAGGAGAAAAAAAGTATGTCTAGGAAGTCTGAATAATTTTTTTATGCTGTTGTTTTAGTGAAGAGGCTTTGGATGCTGATAGAAAAGTTACTATAGCTATAGGGCACATTTAATTGCATTTTAGAAACTTCTTTTAATCCTGTAATAACAAAAAATTAAATCAGTGCTGACATTTTTTTGTTGCCAGAAGAAGGTAGTAAAAGGGTAAAGAAATAATTGTTAGTTCTGAGAATATAATTAGCAACTTTAATGCTTTAATCTAAAAAATGCATATTTTGAGCCTGGGTGAATGATTAAAGAAAAGATATTGAAAGCCTTTGAAATTTCTAACTGTTTGTTTTTAATTGTAAATTATGATCACTATAATTAGCTCATTTAGTACATTTATAATGTAAACAAATATGAATATACAGAAGTTCAGTGATATATTTCAGGGCAAATAGGAGCAACATTGTGACCCTGGGCTCTATTTATTAAGCCTTTCTTGTAGTGTTTGGCACTGCTTCATTCTTTAATACCCTTTTTTTCCCATTTTTTTCCAGAAGATAAAAGAAAGCCGTACATAATATTTGCAGGTCTCTGCTGAGGTCTTAATGCATCTGGAACTACACGGAAGAAAATACAGATAGAAATCTGGTCCTTTTTGGGCTCCATTTAACTATCACTCTGAAACTTTCTTATAGCTATAGAGTTTTTATCATGTTAAAAAATAAATACTACATGTTTTCTTAAACACTAGGCTGTTAATACTGAGCAATTAGATGAACTGAAAAGAATGTTATTTTTCAGGTAGATGACTATTTCCATAGCTAGCTCTCTGCAGGAATGCAGTGTGTCTGATGCTGCCTGTCCTGTCTCCTCCTGATGCACTTTGTGTAGCGTCCTGCGACTGGGTTTCAGAAATCTGCTCCTTTCCTGATACATGTACTGCCCTGCACATCACAGTATCACAAGCAGGAGCTGCCTGCCTGACTCCCTGCGTGCTAATGGAAACACTTAATGAGTAACAGGATGTTCTTCCCCACCAAGTTCAAAGATTAAAATTTGGGGTTTAGTCTCACCATTATTTTTGTCAAAAGGCATCTTTTGCTACATTTCTAGAGCTCAGTTATCATGCTGCGACACACTGCATCCAGTTCTGATAAGTCATGGAAAGTTATGATTAGTTAAGCTCCTTATGAATAGAGAAGGCTTCCCTGAAGGTTGAAACTGGCCTCTAACTTGAGATTTTTAATCATTGTTGAAGTGTTTTGACTAGGCTGCCTTTGTGTACACTAAACAGTTTAAGGTTACTTTTTAATCCAGTGGCGCCTGTTTTATGATGTACACTTGCTGCGGATTGAATGTTGTTCTGTTCATCACTGCCAGCTGTCTCCTTGGGATCCTCCAGTAACTAAGTTGTTTTATCTCAGAGGAATGAATTGTCAATAACAAGCAAATAATAACTTTTCTGCTGAATTCTCAAGATTTAAAAACCCCCTCTTCTTCTGTCGTATTTCCCTTATAATGTAAAATGTATTGTGAGGGTTAGTTGCTCTGTTCTTGCTTGCACTGTGAGCCTTGAGGAGTTAAATGTTTACAGCATGAGACAAAGGTAGAAGAGGTACATATTGCAGCAGTGTATTCACCGCATTCTATGGATATTTTTTAGCTGAAGGAAGTAAGCCCTGGTTATTACAGCTGTCACGGTGACATCTGATACTTCAGTATCAGTGATTTCCTCACCCACCACATGACCCTGATCACTACTATGATTCTCTGTCCACTATTAAACTGGGAAGGGTCTTGGCCCTCCAGGTGCTGTTTCAAGTCTGAAATAGCAACTTGTCTGTCACACTCCCCCTGCCTAACTTATTGCTTAAGGACCTGGCAAACATGTTTAATGCAGGCAGGGTCTCATGCAGCAACAGAGTGAAGAACGTGTCTGGTGTCTGTCTCATGGCTGAGGCAGAACAAGGGCACTGAGTGTGCATGGGTTGTTAAAAATGAGCAAACTTTGAAGTGAATTTGATGCTTAATCTCAACAATTATATTTTTCACTTCTTTTCTTCTTTTGGAGAGGGAACACGCTTCTTGAAAGTCATGAGAGGTATCTTGAAATTTCACAAAGGAGTGGGGGCGTATAATAGCTTGATAATTTCCATGAATCAAAACTGGAAAAATTTAAAAATATTGTCATACAAAAATTCAGATCCAAAGCAGATCTTTACTGAATTAGGGAATAATATGAGCAAACAAGCAAAACTATTTCATGGAAATATAGTTAAAAAACCCTAAAGCTCTAAACCAAATGGCAAAATTGGCTTCCCATGATGCACATTTTTCTCTCCTTATTAAGTATCTTACTTATGGTAAGATTAATTTAAAAGTTGCTTAACCTAGGCAACATTGAAAGACTTAGACAGTAGACTTTTCTGTGCAAATAGATAAGGCTTATCAGGCCCACCTAATTTTTAGAAATGAGGAATTGGAAAAGATTCTGTACTTAAGATAACAGAGCTGGCCCAACTGGCTATTGCTTTGTACATTGTGCAAGCTTTGACACAGTGGTTGTCAGATGTTTCCAGCCTGGAATGATTGTCTTTTTTTTAGCCTCGTGTTGTTAAATTCATGTGAACTGATATGTGTGGCTTGACAACCAAGAACCAGGGTTTGTATATTGAAATTCAGCTGCATCTGGATTGAACCAGAGAATATGTAGATGCAATGCCAGAGTACTAAAGAGGTTGGATAACCAGCTTCTGTACTTTTTTGAGTGATTTTACATTCTTAAATATAGTTTTGCAAAACTTTTTTTTTTTTTTTTTTTTTTTTTTTTTTGCTTTGATGGATGTGCTTCTGAGCATCTGACCTGCAATTCCTCCGCTAGTGCAGAGGGAGAGACACTGCTGTGCAGAGTGCTTCTGGCCACCTTTGCTAAGGCAGTGCTGAGTTTCTTAGAGTGACCTCCAAGATCAGGAACTTAACAAGCACAGCTGCAGCTGTGTTTTCTTTGAAAGAGAACTATCCACACTTTAATATTCTTTGCAATGTATTGTGGATTGTAGTCGCAAATACCATTTTTTACGGCATGAGAAGTCCTGTCTTCATGTTTTGTCAGAAGCATACATCCGTTTGTAATGATATTCATATATAATATGTATATATGCTTATATAGTGTATATTATATATATGTAAAGTGACTTCATAGCTCATGTTAAGATAAGGCCATCCTTTAAAAATAAAATTGTACAAAATTTTATATAGTTGTAAACTAAAGTTATGAAGTTATATGTGAAGTTAAAAGGTTATAAATGCAGTTCTGCTTATCTTAGTGGAAAACCAGATCAGAAATTGTCAGCAGAGTACTTTTAGAAGAGTTCTGTCATGACTCTGAAGATGGAAAGCAAGATAGACAAGGATTCAGAGCTAATGCAAAGATGCAAAAAGAAAAGGGAATGTATGTGTTTCCTCAGAGAAAATCATAAAAAGAAATACAAAAAGCGGGAAAATTTAGGTGTGTCCACTCTGAGCATATGTTTGACATTAACTTGTAACAGGCAGGACTTTAGTCTCTGTTAAATGAAAAACTAGAGTTCTGTTGAATAAGGGACACATACCAAGCCAACTGGATTGGACAAAAACTTGTTGCCCTTCTATGGAATATCCATAATGACTAAATGTTCTCTGTGCATCCTTGATCCATTTGGTGTCTGGATCTGCTCTTTGTACGCAATACTTGCTGTAAACAGAGATGTCACACAAACATAACTTTTTGTGGCTAGAGATGGCATTATGTGGTTCTACCAATCCTCCTAAATCCTAACACTTAAAGAGAAAAAACCCTCATGGTTTTAATTTAATTTTCTTTAAAAATAAATAAATAAATAAATGATGTTAAAATTCGTCAGTCATTTGTCTGTGGACAAACACTGTGTTTGATGCTGCCATTAGCAGTTTAGGGATGAAAGGCTTTGAGTGTTGTGCTCTCTGGAGTATAACTGTGCTTGTTCGTTTTCACTTATGAGATTTACATGTGCAAAGCCTTGGTCTTCACTGTGCTCATAA
This sequence comes from Cephalopterus ornatus, assembly GCA_013396775.1. Lineage (NCBI taxonomy): Eukaryota > Metazoa > Chordata > Aves > Passeriformes > Cotingidae > Cephalopterus > Cephalopterus ornatus. The sequence continues at coordinate 15,608 of VZRE01003953.1, read as the reverse complement.
GTTTTCCGCAGTGGTTATGACTAGGGTCCTTGAATGATACTGTAATTACCATTATTCATAATAACGTCTTATTAGCAATAATTACTAATAATGTTGATAATCCCCTGAGGAAAAAATACTGTAGGTTGAAAGCCAGAGATGGAGACATTATAACGAAGGGAAACTCATCCTTGTGTCCCTCTTGTAATAAAATAATTTATTCCCGGCTTTTTTTGTGGGTGATGAAGGGATTTCTGAAGAGAATTCTTTCAAAATGACCCTCTGTGCCCACCTTCAAGGTCCTAAAAATTAAAACTGGGACAACAATCAGGCCTCTTCTCTGATTGCTATGAATAATTAAAGCAGCAAATATATCCAATCTTCTGTCTCTCCTTCACTTTTTCTTCATCTTAATTTTCATGATCTTCTGTTTCCACAAGGCTGTAGTATGTGGTAGACAAAAAGTATAGTATTTATAGCTTGGTAGACAACATCTTCCCAGAAAATTTTCAGAAAACCTCCTTCTCACGGGATCTGCTGTCGAATATGTATTGGTTTTATATTCTTAGATTCACTTTTAAACAATGTGCACAAAGCTCTAGCTGTGTTTATCTATGGCTTTAAAAGAACAATAATCCCAACGAACAACATTCCATGATCATTTAGTCTTCAGACCCAGTAACAAAATTCTTACTCACTTATACAAGTGCACCTCTGTCCAGTGGTTTGTCCCACATATACAAAATGTGCCTGCAGCCCTTGGCATCATGAAGGGCAGAGAGAGAAATATTTCTCACTGGTTGGGAAGGCTCCGTGCGGATGAAGTAACGCGATCCTGAGCAGTGTGCTCAGATTTTTTCAATAAAGGTTTTTCGTCACTACAGAGCTTTATATAACAGCAGTAAAGGCAGGAAAGGAAATTAGAAACACAGCTGAGACTGCATCTCATACTTAATAATGGCCTAAAATTCTTACTGTTTATTAAAACTAACACTCCTTGTCAGGGTGTTGATCAAAAATTCTCTGCAGTCTCTTTTCTTTGATCTTTTCATTTTACAAACCATAGATATTTGTTGCCATTTCCTTACTTAGTTTTATGTCTAAAACCTTGAAACTCAAAGCTGCTTTCCAATAATGTTGCATGATAAGGAGTAATCCTGAATTCATCGAGCCAGCAAACTCATCACTAAACAAATTTGTCCACTCACAAAGAAAAGAGAATTTTGGTGTAACACAAACAGAAATGGTCAAAGGTGGTGCTAAAAAGGATGTTTTAAAAACCCTGTCATCTCTATGAGCCTTATGCTTCTACTCTTGTCCAGTTGGAGTATGGACATAACCTATTCTAATATAGACATTTACCTTTTGTTTCAGCAGGTCCCTGGCTCCTGCACATGCAAAACATTTGAATTTCCTGTTGGCTCAGAGGTGAGATTTATAACATTTATTAAAGTAGCTTTTCGCTGTGAGTTTACTGGGCAGAAAGCCTAAGAGGGCCTTTTTTTTAAGGGGGTTTAATTGCTTGAATTTACCAGAGGGGTGAACATTATGCTTTCTTTGCAGCACCACTATCCACTGAGATTTCCAGGTGTTGAATTTCCCTAGAGGTTCCCTATTTATTGAAGGAATTCATGAAATATCCATCTATCCACAGCCGGAGCTCCTACCATCTCTTTCCCATTCATCGCCTTGACTTTGTTTTCTTCATGGCTGCTTTTGAATTTCTTGATTGATCCTGTTCATTTCTGTCCCTTCCTCTCCATAAATGTCCTCCCTCCTCTCTGCTTGAGCACCTTGGCCATTACAAAGGGCCAGACTTCCTCAGAATTGAATGTACCTGAAAGCTTTTTGCTGTGATGTGGCTGCTGGTGCAGAGGGACAGTTCCATGCTGGAAGGACACTGGTGCTTGTTAGCAGGGTGGGATGGGGGATGGACAGGACAAGTAGAGGGAAGGGTGGAGAGCAAAGAAGTATTTTGCAATGTTTAAAGTAATAAAAACCTATAAAAAGCCCTTTAAAATCCATGAATGGACTTCTCAACAGATGGCAACCCGACTGTCTAGCGGTCCCAAGGCAGGCAGACCATAATTGTTAGCAAGTGTATTGTTAGGGGAATTTACTAATTTACTGATGCAGCAGCCACTTCAGCTGAAGAATAAATTGGAATATTTTGGTGCATTTCCTTTAAAAAGTCATCCACTTTTAAGTCTATGTATTAAAATTACATAGTCTTAAATGAGGTCTCCTTTGCTAAACAAAAGGTATGTAAATTACATTTCAAGATTTATATTATGATAAAAACTGAAACACAAAAGAGACATTATCTTGCAAAAATGTAAAAGTACCTTGCTTCATGAGTCTATAATGATATAATGTGATGTTGATGTAGTTAAAGATGTCGGAAGGGAGACAATGACCTTAAAAGTTTAAGGCAGACACATTAATATTGATTGATTTTTAAGAGATTAAACGGCAAGAATATATCCATACATAGCCTGGATACTGGATTGTTTGAAAATTTGAGATGAGGTACAGAACATTTTGGTCTTGTAATGCTTTAGACCTAGTAGCAAGAACATGTTTTAAATGCAGCTGTTTGTCCTACAAGAAACTGGATGGTGATTTGCCTTGAATTTATCAGACTGTGAAATATTTCTTGTAAAAACCAGCAGTGTTTGACAAAGCTGGGTGATTATTTCTGGCTTAAGCACAAATGCTGGTCTGTCATAGGAGGTATCATAAAAGTCCTAATGTATGTTTTCTTGCTTGTTTGTTTTTGACGCTGTTCCATGTCTATGTATATCTGTATGGAGTCTTACAACTATTTGATATACAGACACACACATTCCTATAATATATTGAGCAGTGTAGAACCTCAGCACTTTCTGACCTTGAACCAAATAATGTGACTGCATATCAGTCGTATCATTTGTTTTTCCAATTTTTTCACAGAATTGCAGCATCACAGAATAGACCAAGTTAGAAGAGACCCACAAGGATCATCGAGTCCAACTCCTGCCCCTGCCCAGAACCATCCGCAAGAGTCACATCAGCTGCCTGAAAGCATTGTCCAAATGCTTCTTGATCTCTGTTGGGCTTGGTGCTGTGACAATCTCTCTGGGAAGACTTTTCCAACACCTAACCACCCTCTGGGTGAAGAACCACTTTCTAGTATCCAACCTAAACCTCCCTGGCACAACTTCAGGCCATTCCCTTGGGTCCTGTCACTGGTCACCACAGAGAAGAGGTCTACCCCTCTTGTTCACCTCACAAGGAAGTTGTAGCTGCAATGCAGTCTCCCCTCAGTCTCCTCTTCTCCAGGCTGAACAGGCCAAGTGACTTCAGCTGCTCCTTATATGACTTCCCCTCAAGGCCCTTCACCATCTTCCTTGACCTCCTTTGGATGCTCTCTAATAGCTTAATACCTTCTTGTTTAAGTAAGTTTAGGCTCATTCTTATATCCATGCTTATGCCAGCAAACTCATTAAGAAATGTGCTTCTCATTGAGGGGGAAGGTGCTAAATATTGTGGTTTTTATTATTCCCTTGAGGCAATTGACTTTATCATCTCAGGTTGATGAAAGTTTCATCTCATTCACGGATGAGCTGTACTCTTAATGAGACTTCTACTAGCCAGACAAATGAGGGTGTTGGTCATGGTTGGGCCTTTAGACTTTTAGGAATCAGGCCACGGATGCCTTGGACACAGCGACTAAGAATTCAACTTGCAAGAGAGAACAGGCGTGACCTCTATGACTTGGACCATTGTGCTGTGAGAAGAGGTCCTGAAGCGTTGTACAAGCTGGAGATTTTCATTCAGAATCAGACCTCACAAAACATGAGGCAGATATACCTAAGATGTAGACCACATTTATAGAGAGGTTATTTTGATATCATTTTCCAATGAATCATTAGTCTTTCACCTTTTTCTCCCCACATGGGAAGGGATAGAACATCAATATCTGAAGGAAAGAGAACATGTGGGAACCTGGAGTTCAGTGCAGATATTTTGCATAATAGAGAATTCTTTTTTTCCAAGAAGCAAAGACAAGAAAAATTATCATGTGGCCACTTTCCCTCCAGATTAAATTTTTTTAAATAGAAAAAGGTAGATATTTTTTGATAGAACTATCAAAAAGGGAAGGGTCTGGGTGTCATAACTGCATCCTGTTTCACCAATGGTAAAACCTGCTTTGACCCTCCAGTATAAGAAAATAGCCCAAACAGCCTGTTTAGTAAACCAGAGAAAGCATAGTGTCTCCAAAGGGCCTGGCCTAAGTGAGCATCCAGAATCCCAGCAAGCCAAGAAATTTGAAGGCAGTCAGACTTGATTAAATTATTTTTTACTACAAATCTCATTTCAGAGAATGATTAACGGGAGAAGAGACATAAATGGCAAAGTCTTGATCAAAGGAGCTGCTGTCAGGGTACCATCTAGATAAATTAGGAAAAGAATGCTCAGGTTTCTGTGAAAGAAGACTAATGACATAAAGTCAAGATGAAATAGAAAGAAGCAGCGTCGCAGGCTGAAATAAAAGATTAGCCTGCCCTGACAACAAGCCCTGAGAAATTTCCTGAACTGAAAAGTAACTGGAATTGGAAAGGCATGATTTTCTGTAAGTGCTGCGTCTTGAAGTTACTCAGGACTTCCTGATGAGCCCAGTCACAAAATTTGCTTTTTGGAACCTGTCAAGACGAGTGAAAGAATCCTCTGGAAGCACCTGAAACAGCAGTTGTTAGTATCAGCTCTACACACTGCAGCTGTTCTGCATCTCATGTGCTCACTCTAACCCAATGAGGATCAGCCCCTTCACTTGAAGTCTGAAACAGTCCCAGCTGAAGGCAAGCAGACAGGGGATAAAAGGAGAGTGTGAAACCAACAGCCAGTAAATGTTTATTTAACTCAGGGAACTTGCTTACAAGAAAGCGAGAATGATGATCTCCTAGACGAAGCAGTGGCCCTAGCTGAAATCTTGGGAAAACTTTAAAAGTGATCTGAAGGTACCTGTGCAAACAGAGGTTTCTCAAAAGGTAGGACTTTGGCTTTAGGTATACCAAAACAGATTTCAAAAAAGTAAATTTAAAAAAAAAAACCCAAACCCATTTCAGTGGTAGAAATGTACTCCTGGAAGTCTAGTGTTTAAACCAAAATAAGATGCCCCATTTCTCAGGGAACATTGAATTGTTGTTTAAGTATTGACTTAGTTTTCTAAGAAATGCTAGTTAGAGGAGCAGATCTTCCATTAGAAGTTTTCTTGCCTCAGATTTAGATTATAATACAGAGTACATTTCTGCAGACAAGCACTTAGTGTGATCAGTACTAAAACTGTATGAGATTAGCTAATGTACTTTTCTGTGATGTGCGGAGTGAATGCCAGGATGCACCATTGTACCTGACTGCAGTAGCATGAAGTTATGCTTCAACAGCCTCCTGTGGTAACGTAGGATTTTGAAGGCAGGGAAGCAGTCTCTGGGGTGTTGCACATCAGCAAGAAATTATTTTTGAAAGTAGGAAATAAAGGAAGAGTTTGAACTGATGTTTAGAACAAATAAATGGGAGCAGCAAAACTTTTCATAGTAGTATTACACGCCGTCATAGAACAATAGCTAAATGAAACATGTATTTAAAATTTGGTGAGAAGCTTTTGTACGTTTCAGTTCTGTTTGGCTCAGCGGGTGTGCTGCACTTTAGACTTCAGTCTCCAGAGCTGTCAATCCAACAACTTTCACAAATGCTGTGTTCACTTAAAAGCTGAAAGAGGAAAATAGAAGGAAATGATGTTAATAGCACTTAGCACTTACATAGCTTTCCTTCCTGAAAGTACAGTGCAAACATGAGGTTTGCACAAGTACTTTGTCCTGAGATGCAAGTGTGTATCTAAACAATCTTTAAGCATAGAGAATACAGACATGTAAGACTGACCTATGCCCAACTGCACATTTTCAAGTGTAAATATTGCGAAATGGTATTTATGGTATCATTTCTCTGTGTAATCAGTCAGGAAGTCCAGCTTGTGGAAACCAACACAGTATATTTCTGTGTACAGGGCTCCTTCATTGTGTGAAGAACTTAATGTAATGATTTCAGATTTTATTTGATGAAGTGTCCAATATAGGTGACCACTAGAAAGTTATACAAGGGAGTGTGTTTGAGTCAAAATACGCAATTTGATTGCACAGATGCACCAGTTATTCAAACTGCCAATAGCCTCTGTAGCAGTCCTGCTGTGCCTGCTTCTCTCCACCAGCTCCAGCATCTACCCACCTGCTATTAGGTACTCTGAATACGTTGCACAATGTCTTGTACTCTTTGACAGATAGTTATCCATCCATCTGGCTGCTTAGAAAGTTCAAAATCTTAAAAGGAGAGAACCAGAAAAGAGAGCTTCAGTTGGCACTGAGAGAAGGGAAGACCTTTCAAGGAGAAAAAGGGACAGATAAAACTGCAAGTCTCAGACTTCACATTTTTCTAGAAATGAGGGAGAGAAATGTCTGCAGCTATGATGTGTTCTCAGTGTGGTTTTTTTCTGGTTAAAATGCAAGTTCAGTGGTGTTTGCAAAGCTAGAAGTAGACTCATAAGGCAATTTGTTAATTAAAGAGTTCTTCTGAGCTCTGGAGCTACCAAAGGCTATCTGTGGATCAGCCAGGATGCAGAGCAAGTCTCCTGGGGGAATTGTCTGTTTCACTCTCCTCTTCATTCTCAGGCCATTATGACTTTAAAATGGCAAATCTGTCAATTTTGCAATTTCCTCCAGTAATAGAGTTTTGGCAGAAACTGATGCCTGTGCTGTACTGTACTCATGCACTCTTAGGTAACCAATGCATGCTCCATTTGAGAGAGGCACAAAAAGCTTCTCAAAGTTACTGCATTATAGTCTCTCTCTCAGTGCTGAGCTCAGCTGCTGAGAGCAGAGGAGGTGTGAAAAGGCTTGTTAATAAAAGTCTGTTTAGATTTCATTACTGTGAGCAGCCAAATCAAGACAATACAGACCTTGCCAACCCTCTGTGAATTTCAGTCTTCTTTGGAAATACTTTCTTTCCTGCACTGGATACTTTTCCCAGTTGAACGTTTATGCAATGGAAGCAGAGCTCTCCTCTGCCACCTTTGACGAACAGAGAGAATGGAGACTGCCTTCCACTTCTAGAGAATGGAACAGGAAAGATGAAGGAAGGGCTCTAATCAGACACACCAAAGAAGAAGAAGCCTCCAGTTCAGCCTTCATTATTCCGCCCTCTGTTTCCACCTCATTTTCTTTTTAAAACTAGAATGTGGAACTCCTTTGAGTTACAGGAGGAACAAAGATGACTGGCATGGAAGGTGGGCTAGATGTGGCACTCTGGTACACTGGTGTTGCAGAAGTGCCAAAAGCATTGGGAAGGGGCATAACTCACTGATTGGCCCATAGGTTGGTTGTGTTCGTCTCACAGCTGGGGTTTGGGGAAACCGTGTATTAGCAAGCTCTGGCACAGCTTTTGGATTGTGGCAAAAGCATTTTATTGGCTGGATCCAGAGGAGTCTCCTACCAGGGTTAACTGGAAAAGACATGCAGTGAACCACAGAGACTCTAAAAAAATGTTAGTTTCTTCTTCACAATGGCTCTGGCTTCTGAGCAGTGAATAAAAGTTAGCGCTTCTGAACGAAAGCTGTAGCTATGGAGGTATCTTTGGCTACATGACCAGCCCTAGCCTTTAACCAATTTGAGGACTTTAGTGATGTTTTTCAGATCACTATGAAAGAAAAGTCCTAACCTGTGGCAGACTTGGCATGCAGTGTGGACAGGCTTTTCCCCCCCCAGAAGATTAAACCTCTGCTTTAATCACAGTGTTTTTACTTTGTTGTGGTCTTTTTAATGTTCTGCAAGTCTTAGATATTTATTAAAGTTTTTTCATGCTTAACTCTTGATGAAAGCAGATATAGGCCTCCTAACCATAAATGCTACTGTTCCTCTTTCTGTCAGCATAAACAATTACCTGAATATATATATACACACACACACGTCAAAACCCAACTAGTAATAAATGACATGAAGTAGTTGCTGGGCAGCTGAGCCAGTCCAGTTCACCATATATTCCATATTTCATTATAAATTCAAAATAAATTACAAAGGTTAGTAAAATCTTATTTTGCTTTTCACTTGTCCACTTGTATTTTCTAAATAAGTCTCAAATTTAAATGATTAAATGACCTAACTTAATCGAAAGGAAACTTATTCGGAGAAGAACATGGATTAAATAATACATTTCCATACACATATTTTGCATCATTACTGAGTGATAACCTAATACCGTTAATTAGTACCTTTCTCCCTGGTATAACTTATTTGCCATCAAGAGTAGAATTTAGTCCTTTTCATCTTGTGTTATGTCATGACTTTTGGTATTATGTTTAGTGCTTGCAGTACCTCACCCTTTCAGGAGATCCAGAAGGGTGATATTTTATTTATTCCATCATTGCAATCTTTTCTGTAGAGTTACTTAACAAAAGCATTTTGTTACCTGGAGTGGTTAGTGGTGTAGTCACTGAAGTCAATATGACTTTCACAATTGATTTCAATGAGAAGAGGACTGTGTTGACTGTGACTGTGTCATCCCAGTAAAAGATGAACATTGTGCCCTTTTAAGTAGCATATCACCCTATATTTTCAAGAGATCACCTGTAAAAAATGCCTTGGAAAAGGAGGGGAAGAGAGATGTGTCTATTAGTGTAAACCTTACCTTCTGAATTCTGTTTCTACTTGCAGGAGAAAAATACAAAATGTAAGGCATGTACTGTATATTAATATTTATTCAAACTGTCTTCTGATGCATTGCCCTTCTGATGCTACATGGTGTTCTCCTGCACTATTTCCCAGTATGATGGCTAATGTCCTGCTCTGAAAATTATCCATTAAAATTTTATCAATTTTGTGTTTTGATGAGACAGTATGAGGAAATGCCATTGGAAAATTAGATTCCTCTTTGACATCAGGCGCCCAGTCAGCAATCCAATCCCATGTGTTTCTACTGAGACATTAGGATTTGATATAATTTTGGGCAGAAAACATTTTAAAATGAAACAATTGAATTTTCTAGATGGTCTTGGGGACCACTTAGCTTAAGAGAATACACTTCCAAATCAAAAGCCTTTCAATCATTCTAAATATTATTTGGATGATATTTGCTTTATGTGTAGTAGCAGTTTGAATTTGTATTGAATGTTTGACTGGCTCGTGCTCACATAGATGATGTATGAAATTATTATTTCATATTTTTCTAGTGTTTGCATTGCAAGTGACATCTGGCTGACAGGAAGCTGGAGAAATGGGATATGAAGTGAATGCTGCAGTTACCACGGTATCATATTTATCAAAAGGCTTAAGGTTGGTCTGTCTTTGTTTAACATGAGAAACTAACAATAATGAATAAGAAACAGCACTTTTTTTTTTAACTGAGCTGCTTAGAAAATGAAAATAGATGAAGAAAAAATGTTAATGGTATTTTGTTGATTGAATTAACTTATGTTGACAGTCACGCATACTGGTTGAAAGACAGTTCTGAGCTTGTATGGAGGGGTTGGTTTTGTTGCTATTATGCCTTTAGGTTTTGGTTAGTGTTATATCATTCATACATACTATATCACACAGATAGGGAAGTCTGGAATAAGCTACTGTAGCAGACTGGCACAGTTATTTTTAAAATTAAAGTGTTCAGCTACACAAGTTTAAGCGTGGGTTTAATTCTAATTGCATTATGACTTTGAAATGTACCTGTTGAAATCCTTTCTTTAACCAAGCTCTTACCCCTAACACATTTTCATTAAGCTCTTGATGTGTCACTTGTCTAATAGTAAACTGTTTCTTGACTAGAATACAGGTTTTAAAAATTATTCCATTATTTTACAGTTTGAAATGTGGTATGAAAATTTATGATTCTTTAGAAATACAACTACAGCCTTTAAAAAAGGCATTTTAAAAATGCAGGTGGTTTGGGAGGAAGCTCTGCTCTTGTGTTACAGAACAAAACCAAAAGTGATACAGTGAAGTGCCCAGCTTCTGGCCATGCCCTGGCTTCTACTCTGACTAGAAGTCTCTTGGACGCTTTTTGTCACTGCCTTGCTATCTTTCATCCTTGCTGGTTGTGAAGGCTGTGGAGTCTGTGTGAAGAAAACCCACCCCTAGAAAACTCCTCTATTATTTCCCAACTATCCTGGAAGGAAGGAATGTTGGGGCTGTATGGATGCGTCGTTCAGAAGAGAAAAGCAAGAATAGGTTGTACGGGGATAGTGGGGTGGGGAGAACAGACTAGGAGGGGAGAAGTCTGCCCAAGAAAGACAGGTGTCAGACTAAATTATCCAAAAATTATTGCATCTGTACTGTTGCCAAGTGATTTTCTGACCTATGAAGTTATCAAACTGAGAGTATTCCACATCTTCCAGAACTTGGACCTTTCATTTTAAACAAATAGAAAATCCAGCTGTGTGGTCCAATTCACAAGAAGAAAGTACTAAGAGTAGTTTTTCTTTAAGTCTGCAATTGCAAGGTCTAGTTGGGAAACTGAAAAAAAACCAGAAACAACAGAAGAAAACAGACCAAAATTAAAATAATTGGGGGCGAGAAATAAGAAGAAAAACACTCCCAAATTGTTCAAAGAGGTAAATTTTATTCCCCTAAGTGAACCTCAAGAACTGCCTGTCTGTTTACTGATGGTATAGGGAATTTGCCTGTCCTCCTTTGTTAAACATCAGCAGTGTGAATACCTTCATTCAATTTTTCTCTCTGCTTTTGCAAACATCTCCAGTCAATAAAGACTGGCCTTATCCTTTGCCATGCTTGCCTTTCCTTTTTATTTTCTTGTCAGACAATTGAGCAAAGATCACTGGGATGTTGATCACTTCAGACCAGCTAAAAAGAGTATCAGATTAGAGCATTCAGAGCAGTATGTGTTGTGAGTGTAGCATTGACAGAAACAGAAATGATCAGAGAAGCGAAGAGCTGATACTGCAGCACAGTCTGAGGCTGGTTCCTAAGCATTGCGTAGCAGTTCTTTTCAGCAATTCTTTAACCATGCAGAATGCTATATATCATTCCTTGGAATATGCTTTGCAATTTTAGATCGGGATCACAAAGTATTTACTTTGTAGTGGCTTGGGATGTTGTGGCAAAGAACTCATCATGAGGAAACACTAGGTACCTTGTCACTTATGAAACAAACAAACAAAAAAGAGTAGGTACTTTTGGAGCCTTTCTGAATGGGTACTATTCACTGTTGCAATTTCCATGTGCTTGGATGGTTTGTTGTAGATGGATTAATATAAAAAGTAGTTTGCTTACCTGTTTTCTATGTTGTTATTTACTTTATGAATATAACACTTTTTCAGGGGGTTCTTTAAAGCTCAAGAGAACGGATCCCTAAAGCATGTTACTTTGTTTTTCTGCAATGAATGTGTCCAAACTCTACTTGTGCGAGAGATGGACTGGGTGGGCCAGGCCCCCTATCTGAAATTTTTACTTACTGTGTCTTTTCTTACTGACAGAATGATTCATATGCAGACACATACGAGGTATCTTGAAGCTCTTTTAAACAAGTTTGCAAGTGCTACTGCCCCCTGTTGAGCTAAAATCACAGAAGTCTTCAATATATTTTTTTACTTTTACTCAGCTTTGTGTTATAGTATGCTACACAGTGTTTTGTCTCTACTTTGTGACATGTGAAACAAAGCTGTTCTAGTTTCTTAGCCACTGTTATTTATGCTCTGTGAGGATGTACACGTCTACTTCTCTGTCTACCTAGCCACACACTTAGATTTTATCATCTGCTGGTTAAGATTGCTAGACTTCCTGTGTGCCAACACAAACAAAGAGCAAGGAAATACGTGGTTAAGTAATTCAGCACCCCATTTACACTACTCTCATCAGCTCTCTTTCTCCATCTCAACTACCTCACTTCCAATGACCACAGTCAGCACTGTTTCCAACTTCATCCTGATCACATTAATTTCTTCTGTCTACTATTCAAGGCTATGTTTCTTTGGTCTGCTCCATGATTTTACACTTTCTGTTTTGAATATTTGTACCCCAAACTAAGACATCATCATTAATTAAAAATTAGGAAAAGTCTGTAGATGGTGGTCATTTGATAAATTGCAAGCTAAGAGCCGAGGGTCTGTGAAACACTTCATTGCATTCTTTAACGTTGTCCTTTGTGTGGTGAGTAGTGAAGCCATGCTGCTGCTTAATAGTTTGCATTTACAGTCTGTTTCACGGAACAAGAGTGGGTCAGACTTCCTCTATTGCTCTTTTGAACTTTCCTCAGCCTGTGGGGAAAACCAGATTGGTCAGAGGTCTGATCCCTTTGAAAGAGGAATCTTGGCACTTAATTCTGTGGGGGTGAAGATGAAAGCGAATGAATGATGCTCAGTATAAACAACCTTTGCTTTTCAAGAGAAGAGTAGGAGCACCTACATATACTACAGGAACTGAGTTCTCTAGATCATGTTAATGTCAGCTGAAGTACTTGCAAGTGAATTTTGAGGCAATTTTAAGGAGTGATTTGTATATATAATAAGAACCAGAGAAAAAGTATTCACTTTTTGTTTAACGACTAAAACTAGTATTAGCTGTGATAGACTTATGAACTGCCTGAGACATTTCAATACAATAGCAGATGCTGAATATATTTTTATTTAAAGCTTGCTTGGCAAAACACAGCAGGAAGGGGAAAAGAAGGCAAATGGACATAAGCACACAGACAAAGCCACAAACTGAGATTTTTTTCCCTCCTCCCTTTTTTTCCCCTCTTTTATTCCCTGTTCTTACCTCTGGAACAGTCTTTGGATAAATAGCAATCCTGAGGTAATGTACCAGAATCGCAAGAGGTCTCTGAAGAGGGTGGAGTGGAAAAGAAGGGGGAGATCCTATGTTGATAAATAAAGTCATTTCCCTTCAGCTTACCTTCACAAAGTCTCAGGGTAGTTTTAGAAGTGTTGTAGAAAAGAATGTTGCCTGCTTGAAACATTGCTTTCCCTAAAGGCAACACACCAGTGTATTGGAAGATACTTGTCCTCCTAGATAAGAAGGATTTCAATTCTTGACCATGGACATCCTAGGCTGGACTAAACAAAAAGTGTGGAAAGACTTCAGAATGCCATTTTTACCCTCTATTATGGCAAAATGCTGTTATGACACATCTGAGGATATTGCTGGTACTGACTGATTTTGGCCTAATCTGTTTAACATTTTGACAGAATATTTGCTTTTTCCCCTCTTTATATTAGCTTTATAAGGGTTTGATTTCTGCTTTGTAATTGTCATGCTCCTTTTCTTTTTTTTTTAGTTATTTTTGTTCATATTAATAAAAATAGACTTTATTTATACATTTTTGGCTAGAATAAACCTACCTTGCCTACTTTGCATGTGATTACATGGCACTCAAAATAAAAAACAGAACCTGTAAAATTGCCATAATGATGGTAATAGCTGTGAATTCCAGTAATAATTTTAGGGATAGAGAAAGTCCTGAGTGTATGATCCTTCCAGTGTGTATGTTGGTTCCTTGTCTGTGGACTAATCCTCTTTGAAGCTTTCCATACAGATCTAATTTGACTCAAAGCTCATCAATCCGAGCAGCCCTTTAGTAACAGCTATTTTGAAGTCTAAAATCCTTTAGACTTCAAAAAAAAGTCTAAAACACTGTTTCACCATCCAAGAAGTTGACTTTGGCTTGGATAGTAGAAACCTTGACACCTCAGAATCCCAGCGATCCCATTGCATAGCTAAAATAAAATGGGATTTAGATTGTCACACCCTAACCATAGCCATGTGGTTGGAGACTGCTAAATTCACGTGAGAATGCCTGTCTGTGCTCCTTCTGACAACTCTCCCTTTCTACCAGCAATCATTTCAAGATAATATATTTTCAAAGTCATCTTTCCTTGATCAGCTGACTACAGTATATTATCAATTTGTAGGTTTTGTTTCCTTCATGGGTGAATACTTCACCAAATTGCATTTAATATCTATTAAATTGGATTTTTAAAATATCAAATGGTTCCATATCTCATTGTGTTGTTCTTCATAATTTGTTATTTCTTTCAATTTCATACCTCTGCATACTTGGAACTTGATTTCTTTTCTGTCAACCCATCTGCAAACAGGATCTTGACAAGAGTCCTGCCTTTTGAAAGCGTGAACTTCCTGGGAGTGACTATTATATCCCTCTTTTCTTGAAGGAGGCACTTCTATTGCATTTATACTCTTCAGGTAGTTCTTTGCAGATATCCAAGTCGTTTGTTGTTTACTTTCGTCATGCTCTGATGAGATGGTGTGTTAGTTTTTTTTGCCTAGTTGAGCTTTTACATTCCCATCTATTGACCCATACTTACACTGTTCCACCTGCTCTTTGGCTCCCTTGATTCTTTGTCAGAGTCAATGTCAAGGTTGAAATTTCAAAACATTGAAGTAAATAACACAACCCACACTTCTGCTGCTTTTTTCAATGGGCCAGCTTCCTAGAGACAAAAACGGGATAGTTTTGCAAAGTTATGGAAGCGAGAGTGGGCAGATCATAAGAGGTGTTGCTCATATTCTGTTCTGTTTCTTAAAGTATGAAGTTTATCCTGTTATGTGAGATTTCAGTCTAGAGATACAACTGTGTCTGTGTTTGAAGATGCCCAGAGTACTCAACCTACAACTACTCTGAAAATAAATATACTAATGTGGTAGCATTTGAATATTCCCATCCAGAATGATTTTCTGTGTTAATACAGATATTTTCTCATCTATATTACACATAGCTGCTGTAAAACACAAAATTTAAAAAAAAAAAAAAAAAAGACACAAAATGGCCTGGAAGGAAAAAAATAGATTTTTTTGGTTTTTAAACGGAATAGAAGTATTAAAAAAAAAGTCTTGAGAAGCCACTGCTTGTTGTGTGACTATTGTGGATAGATATGCTTCCAGTCAGGGGTGGGTGGTGCATAAACTTTTTTTTCCACCGAGACAGCTTCAGTTTAATAACTGTTTGCATAGAATAGGTTAGAGCAATTTGTAGACTGTGCAAATGCATAGTATAGGTATTTTAGCAGACTTGAATGTCTAGCATTAAGCAACAGATCCAAATGTGGATGTGTCCAGTTCGAGTTCATCTGAGCTACAATATTTTGTTGTGAACAGACTTCTTTACTAGTTACAGCATTCAGACACAAATGCTCCTGCAGGGGCACAACTGCATTGTTAGCTATTTGCAAAAGTTTTAAGGTATATTAATGTCACTTGAAGCTCTGTGCATAAACAAGAGCTCCCTCTAGATATTTATTTAGTTAATTTTCTTCAGACTTTAGAATTGGTATGTTCTACTCAGATGCACTTTTTATGACTGTCATTATTATGTTCTTGGTTAACTATCATGTTGTTGGTTATTGGGTTGGCACTGCTGAACAGCAATTTGATTATGATCCTTCAGACTAGAAAGAGTTCAGATGAATGTTTTTCTTACATTCAATTTTTTTGTTTTAATATGTTCTTTCTCTTTCCCTATGCAGTCCATTTTTTTAGCATTACACAATAAAAGAATAATACAAGTTTTATGTTTCTAGATCCACACATGTATTAGTATATGTATACTATGTTGACGTGGAAGTCACGGACTCTGCA